>MU678877.1:46320-61081 GCA_026770625.1 Nicotiana glauca | reverse complement strand
AAATCTTCAAACAAGATGAAGTCATTAGCTTAGACGGTGTAATGGTCTTCGCTTCAGACAAAATAAATTTAGCCCTGACGGTGTAAAGGTCTATGCCTCAGATAAAATGAAGTTAAACAAGATGAAGTCATTAACTCAGACGGTGTAATGGTCTTCGCTTCAGATAATAAATCTTTGGCATAAATGATGTGATGTTCTTTGCCTAAGATAAAATAAATCGTTGGCTTAGACGGTTAACAGTTAATGAGTACTCATCCCTTCACACCCCAAGATTGTCTTCTTCATACGTGGATCATCTTGTTGAACAAGAATATATCCTTCTAGCTTGACCTAAAAAAAAAAATAAAAAAAAAGGAAAAAAAAGAGAAAAAAAAACGTTACCTGTCAGAGATAAGCTCCAGCAAGTTTGTGAATTGCAGATTTATTCTTAATAATCACAAGAGCATGGGATTTATATAGGTGTGCATAGCCAACATCAGGGGACTTTGTGCGATGTGGGAACTATGACATTAGTCTTCGAAGAGTCCGGACTCGTTAAGGAAGGCGGTTGAAGTTTTCATTCTCCAAGTCAATAATGAAGTAACGAGGGGAGATTCTTTGGAATTAACAAGGCTGAAATTTTTGTTCTACTCTACGTGTCATTTTAAAACATGTTTAGAAAAAGGGGGACAAAATGCAATTGACAAACATTTGGAATTGACTTTGAAGACATCATGCTTTTGTGAAAGGATTCAAATGCAAACAAACTGATCTTGGCATGAATAAATAAATGGGTCATTTTATTAAAGATTAGATTATTAAGTGATTCTTAATCTGATTGTTTGGAGGAAGTATGCGGTTTCAGAGATCTGTACCTCAACTCTAGTCTTGGGTAAATATCCCGACAAATCTTGAAGTAGGGGCATTTGTAAGCATGCTAATTTAATTCAAACGGAAAATTGGACTATATTTTAAATATACTAGTCCAAATAAATATTATTGTCTAATATTATTAAATTAATTATATAAGTTCCATATAAATGGATTAAATAAAAAAGTCTTAATCCATTAGGTTAGCCCATTTAATTGGGCTAAAGTGATAAACCCACTTTACTAAGCCCATAATGTCATCTTCCTAGAGGCCCAATTTGGTGCCACATGTCAAATGACGTGGCACACCAAGTCAAGCGCAAGAGCCAATAGGATCATGCCATGTGTCAAAATGACAAGGCATGCCAAGTCATACTAAAAGGCCAATAAAATCGCGCCACGTGTGCAAGTGACATGTTCTGGCCAATCAAATGCGGCCATGTCGCACTTCAATTTGATTGGTCGGAAAGAGTTTGTTCTTATCACAACTCTTCCCTTCCACAACTATAAATATGGGGCATTTGTAGATATCAAAATTTTAATGGATCAAGCTAAATCTTGAATTCAAGATTCTACAAGACTTCTTGAAATTCTAGGAGTCTGTAAGTGTTACTTGGAGGCTACTCTACCAAAACTCTAGGTCACTCCTATAAAAAAGGTTACATAATCCTTCAAAAGACATCTAAGAAAATGGAGATCATCTCGAAAATCCCATAAACTCACGGGATATTCACAAAGAGATCAAGAAGTGACCAGATAATTCTTGATGATCAAATACTTCAAGAAGATCCACAACATACTTCATGGATATCAAACAAATCCATGAAAGCCTGCAACATCCTACATTCAAGAAATACACTGTTCTAGCCCTCGAATCATGGAGATAATCAGGAGAGAAGAATCAAGGGAACAAACAGAATTGTACCCGCGATATTTTATCAATAAAACTATATTTCTTTATATTTATATTGTGGTTGCAATTTATTTTTATATCCACATATAATTTGTTGCAAATAAATTGGCACGCCCAGTGGGACCAGTTCTGCCCTTCATCTCTTCTCTCACAATTAAATCTGCAAAATTTGAAGCCAATTGCAATGATGGTCTCAAGGAGGGGGCAACATCTCTGGTTCTTTCCAATTGGCTACTCATTAAAGCGGCAAAACCGCAAGATCATGCACCAAATGGTTCTTTACTAAAGTTGAACGACTGCTAGCGAGACACACATATAACTTTAAAATCTATATTCAAGTACAAATTTAATTCTTGAACACCAAAGTTGTTGCAACCTTGACTCTTTGAAAAAATTGCTTAATCTATATTGATGTATTTGTCTCTCTACAAAACAAGTACACATCTGCCAAGGCTGTCACACTTCATCTTTAAATTGAATAAGTTCCAGTAAAGCCATCATACCTCATTGATGCAGTTGGTCGTTCACCAACTTGGCAAAATGGTTCAATTCAAAATACTCGTTGGAATCCAATGGAGAAGGTGCAAGTATAATAGACTATTGCCATAGCTAATAATTCAAGCCTTGTCTTCAAATTTCGCAAGCCTACACCCCGACAAACCTTTAAGTAGGGGGCATTTGTAGACATCAAAATTTTAATGGATCAAGCTAAATCTTGAATTCAAGATTCTACAAGACTTATTGAAATTCAAGGAGTCTGTAAGTGTTACTTGGAGGCTACTCTACCAAAACTCTAGGTCACTCCTATAAAAAAGGTTACATAATCCTTCAAAAGACATGTAAAAAAATGGAGATCATCTCGAAAATCCCATAAACTCACGGGATATCCACAAAAAGATCAAGAAGTGATCGGATAATTCTTGATGATCAAATACTTCAAGAAGATCCACAACATACTTCATGGATATCAAACAAATCCGTGAAAGTCTGCAACATCCTACATTCAAGAAACACACTGTTCTAGCCCTCGAATCATGGAGATAATCAGGAGAGAAGAATCAAGGGAACAAACAGAATTGTACCCGCGGCATTTTATCAATAAAACTATATTTCTTTATATTTATATTGTGGTTGCAATTTATTTTTGTATTCACATATAATTCGTTGCAAACAAATATCTATACTATTAGTTCTTTGATCCGGTATTTATTATGTCTAACTAAGATTTACCCTTTCATTTTCTTTGATTGATTTACTTAAAAAAGTTCCGATATCTTTTGAGTCAAACAATTGGCGTCATCTGTGGGGATTTCTTAGTGAAATTTTCTATTCTCTCCCAGATCAAAGACAAGAAATACGATCACCCACCGAAAAGAGCGCGAAGGAAAAACCCAACCCACACCGGACAAAGGCGCAACACAATAGGGGGAGGAGAGCCGAGTAGAATCGCCAAATTTAGAAATCTTCGCCCCATCAACCAAGAAATTCCAAACAAGACGAACAACTTTACCAACCTGTTCTCCTCCGTCGAACCACTGAGTGGGGGCAAGGAAAGTATCATTCTAACTCACCTTCTGCTCTTTGCTCAAGCAGGAACACAAAGGCTGCGCGGGCGAGCGAGTAAAGAAACATCTCAATTAAAGAACAAAAAACTACTGCAAAACAACCGAAACACCCGCCCATCGGTGACACACCTCCAAGCCGGAAGGCAAGAGTCAGACAGGGAAACTACAATGTGTGCGCAGAACGAACCTAAGCGACACAGTAACGTTTCGTATCCTCCGACGTTGCACCCTCTAATTCAAGCAATGTCAAACAAATTGGGAATCCCCCAGAAAATGTCTGATTCTACAAAAACTGGGGCTAACGACGGGTTACTATTTTGATAAGTTCAAAGTAACACCCTTTAAGGCCAAGAGCCTTCGCCAAAGAGAAGAGTTCGACCTCGATCGAACGACGACGAGTTACTATTTTGATAAGTTCGAAATAACAAGGCCAAGGGCCTTCGCCAAAAGAGTTCGACATCGATCGAACAACGACAAGTTACTATCTCGATAAGGTTGAAATAACGCCCTTTAAGTCCAAGGGCCTTCGCCAAAGAGAAGAGTTCGACCTCGATCGAACGACGACAGGTTACTATCTCGATAACTTTGAAATTGTGCCCTTTAAGTCCAAGGGTCTTCGCCAAAGAGAAGGGTTCGAACTCGATCGAACGACGACGAGTTACAATTTTTGATAAGTTTGAAATAACACCCTTTAAAGCCAAGGGCCTTCGCCAAAGAGAAGAGTTCGACCTCGATCGAACGATGACGGGTTACTATTTTGATAAGTTCGAAATAAAACCCTTTAAGGTCAACGACCTTCGCAAAAGAGAAGAGTTCGACCTCGATCAAATGACGACGTGTTACTATTTTGATTTGTTCGAAATAACACACTTTAAGGCCAAGGGCCTTCGCCAATGAGAAGAGTTCGACCTCGATCGAACGACGACGAGTTACTATTTTGATAAGTTTGAAATAACACCCTTTAAGGCTAAGGGCCTTCGCTAAAGAGAACAGTTCGACCTCGATCGAACGACAACGAGTTACTATTTTGATAAGTTCGAGATAACACCCTTTAAATCCAAGGGCCTTCGCCAAAGAGAAGAGTTCGACCTCGATCGAACGACGACAAGTTACTATTTCAATAAGTTCAAAATAACACCCTTTAAGGCCAAAGAGAAGAGTTCGACCTCGATCGAACGACGACGTGTTACTATTTTGATAAGTTTGAAAGAACGCCCTCTAAGGCCAAGGGCCTTCGCCAAAGAGAGGAGTTCAACCTCGATCGAACGACGATGAGTTACTATTTCGATAAATTCGAAATAACACCCTTTAAGGCCAAGGGCCTTCGCCAAAGAGAAGAGTTCGACCTCGATCGAATGACGACGCGTTACTATTTTGATAAGTTCAAAATAACATCCTTTAAAGCCAAGGGCCTTCGCCAAAGAGAAAAGTTCAACCTCGATCGAATAACGATGGGTTACTATTTCGATAAGTTCGAAATAACACCCTTTAAGGCCAAGGGCCTTTGCCAAAAAGAAGAGTTCGATCTCGATCGAACAACGACGGGTTAATATTTAGGCAAACATCCTTTAAGTCCATAAGCCATCTCCAAAGATAAAGTGCAAAAAAGACCAGGACCCACCATGCGGGAATCTATCTCGAACCAAAATCACGCGACACGAAAACAAGGGTAGAATACAAGACAACTGACAGCAAAAAATTCTTTTTTATACAAAGTCTCCGCGCAAATGGTTGCGTATTACATAAGGCCAAGTCAACAATATATAAGAAAACAAACAACAAAAGGAAAAAAGAAGAAAGGAACAATGACAATCGACTACGAACGAAAAATAGGGAAGAAAACAACAAACGGAAAACAGATCAATATCACTATCCCTCTACTCTGCATCATCATCGCCACCCTCCACACTGTCATATCCGGGAAGTTCTCCTTCAGCGTCCGCGCCCCCATTGGCTTCTGGCGTCACCTCGTCATATCCGCAATTAACGCGAGCCTCCCGCGCCTCTTCATAAGCAGCCTTAGTCATATTACCCGCCTCTCAAAAACTCTTGTATATATCCCGCTGAGCTCAGGCGTAAACCCAAAGCTCGTGCATATGGCAGGGAACGATGGTGGAGGAAGATTCAATCTAAGCCAACAATCGCTCATTTTCTGCCTCCATGCTGCTACCCGATCTCCCAGAACCGATGCCTCTCAGTCAATCTCGCTAATGTGCTCCTCAAGCCTTGCTTCCATAAGGGTGGCCGTCGCTCTCTCTGACTCCTGCTCGGACTGGAGGATGCGGATGGTGTTCTCCAGATCCGCCGCCCTCGCCGAAGCCGCGGACCAAGCACTCTCGATTCTCTCCAACCCATCAACCTTGTTCTCTAGATCAACCAATTTCCCCATCCACTCCGCGCTCAGGGCCTCGACCTTGATCAAGTTTTGATCCATCTTCGACTGCATTGACCTCAATTTCTCATGTAGGTGATCGCACTATACGGCGACCCCCTTGCCCAACTCGAGCTCTTCGTCCTTTATTCAAAGTTGCTCCCAAAGTACACTCTTACTGCGGATAGCCTACATAAATTTCTGGTCCTTTTTCTCCAACTCCTCACTAAGATCCCGATTACCGGGGTTTGCCTTCAACTGCTCATGGATCTTGCGACACTTGTTGCGGTAGCGACGATATTTCTCCAGCATCTTCAAGAAAATCTTGGGCCGAATGTTAGCCCTACGAATGCTCTCCAGCTCCACTATATATGTCTGAAAAATGAAAAGACGGGTGAGAATCCTATCTTCAAGAAAGACGAGGGAAAAGTGAAAGGAAGCGTAACATACCCTTAAGCCCATAACGACCACCTCGTCCATCAAGTCAGCATTGGTAATGGTCCGAAGGGCCCGCATTCTCGGCTGCGGAGTATAGCATACTGACCAGCGGCACCAAATCCTCCGTGTCCCCCAGGAGATTGACATCCGAAGGGATCTTAAGAATACAGTTTGAGCCTCCCGCACGAACCACCGAGTGACTAAGGCCCTCCTCAAACATCCTGACATCATCAGGGTCGAGGTCCGATTCGGATTCATAATAGTCGACCACCATGCCTTTTCCTCTTTTAGCAGCTGAAGAGGAAGCATGACCAACTGTGGAGGACGAGGGTACGTCCGAAACCACAATGACGCCCCCAGAAATCTGACCTTCTACCATGATAGGTTGCTGACCATCGACAATGGTGGGAATCTCTAATTGGGTCGAGGCAACGACTGGTTTCGTCCCTATAGGGGGAGCTGCAACAACCCCCTCTCCAGATCCCGTCGAAGGAGAGTCATTTGGATGAATCACTGTTGGGGGCGCTGTCTCGAACTCCACTCGCCGTCTTTTTGACGACACCTTTTCTTCCCCAGCAGGCGGAGATTCACCCTTCTGGCGATCGACACAGGTCGGAACTTCGGCCTGAGAAGCGGCCCTCGCAGTAGGAATCACAGCCGCAGACTAAACTGAAGCAGCCCTCAACGAAGGTCGAGCGGTGGGAACCGTGATAGGGAGAGTAGATGAGGCTGGCTGCTGGAAAGCTAACGGAGGAGTCCTCACTCTCCGCACCCTTCCTAAAACCGACGAGCATCACGTGAGGAATTAAATGCAAAAAGGGAAAGGAGAAAAACGACAAATAGAAACGACATCTTACCAGAAAGATGCCTGTGCCCATACTTGTCATAGAAGGCCGCCCACGTACGAACCCCCGCTGTATGAGGGAGAATAGCGCCCACGCACTCACGAATATTTTCGACAGGTAGAGGAGGCAATTTCTCAGCTGTAAAGATATAACAGGGTATCTCCGACTAAAAGCATGAGACTTATGTGCAAAGTTTCATTTCTCGGGGAACCCCGTCGGATCCGCCGCAATGTGCTCAGTCACATAGAAATAATTCTCATAAAACGACAGTTAGTCCTGTCGTCCGTTTTCACCACCAGACTCTTCGACCCCTGAGGACGCATGTGAAGCATCGTGCCACGGATAAGCTGAGGGGCGAAGATACTGAGCATGTGATCCAAGGTGATCTCACAACCGACGAGTTTCGCATACTTGAACAACATAAGGAACATCTTGTACATGTACGATGAAAGTTGGGCAGGTCATACCTCATAAAAACGCCATAAGTCTACCACCAAAAGAGGGAGAGTAAGTGTGTATCCAATAAGGAAGGGGTAGGCGTAAAATACACAGTACCCAGGACGGTCGAAATGAATTATATCGTTTCCTTCCGCCGGTCGCATGTTGACGTAGCCGGGGATCCCCCACCTGGTTTTCGACTCTGCAATGTCTTTTTCTCCCATAACAGTAGGGACAGGCTCTGGCTCTGCCTCAGCGCGACTATTGAAGTTGGTCAATTCTCTCCCAGGGCGAGGCAAAATCTCAACTATCGACGAGACCTCCTCATCTTCCACTGCATCCACCCCTCCGGTGGCCTGAACAACATTTTTCGGTGTCGGAATTGTGACAGGGAGATCAGTGCGAGATGAATCACCAGCCATTTTGTCCAGATGATGCGGCAAAAAGACAACGCAACGAAAGGATGAAAATTTTCAGTTAACTAAGGGCAATCGAAAACTTGGAGTGTGAGGAAGGACGTATATCTACAGAATTCTTTCGAGTAAAAGACAAAGAAGTGTGTCAATCGAATGATAAGTTCCTTCTATTTATAAGGGACATAAATGCCCCGAGCATGAAACCCAAGAGTCACCAATCGAACCTGATAGGGCACGAAACATTTCAATTCCCAGGAATGCGTGTTATAATGGCGGTAACCACAAAATAACGCTTTGATGCCAATCCGAAACAGCCGAAACGGTCCACGGGTATCGAAAGAACGCCGACATCTTACCTAAAACCCAAGTAACATGACTGACCGAGAAGTCAGATTTCACTCGAATTCGTAGCAATCATGATCCGTCTGTCGGGGCCGACAGGGGACGACCCCGACAGACGGAGGGACTAACTGTATTGGTCAAAATCTTACCGCCATGACTGAGCCGACCAACGTCTCACCCAAGTGATCGGGCAGTAAAAGACAACATAGTCCACTCTACATCCCATTCTCGACACCCGTCGAGTCGGAAGGAGCATTGTCTAAAAGAACGACCAAGGCACATTTGGTGCAAGAGATCATCAGACCAAGTAAATGGCAATGATGCCTTGATTATATATAGTGGGGGAAAGCCCTCGATAAAGGGGTGGGTGGTGGTGGTGGTGGGGTCTTTGCTTTCTTCTCCCTCCCAAGCTCTCATCTTGTAATCTTCATAGGAAAGAAGTAATCTGCAGAAGAACATGTAAAGCTATCTCATCCATCGATTGATGGGAGTAACAATGTTGAATTTCAATAGGATCGACTATATCTCTTTCATCCTATGTACTATCTATACTATTAGTTCTTTGATCTGGAGTTTATTATGTTTGACTAAGATTTACCCTTTATTTTTTTTGATTGATTTACTTAAAAAAATTTCGATATCTTTTGAGTCAAACAATATTATCTATCAGTACTGATTGGACTCACTGCTCTTAAAGTTTTTCGTTGAGCTTTAGTTAATATCATGATATTGAAGAAAAGTGCATGGTTAGCATTGTCATCAACAGTTTAAGCAAGTGCTTATAAAAGTCATTGCAAAATTCTATATCCTCATTCTCTTCGCATTTTGCCTTTCTGCTTTGTCGAGTGAATATATCTTTGTTTATTGGGACCACAGAATGTTCCCAATTGGATAAATCCAAGCTCTTTCTCTCCAACTCATTAGATGCTTAGTTCCTGCTGGATTCAATCATCAATAGAAGAAAGTCACTTTCTACCTGGGAACTTAATCAAGATTTTCCTTATCCCACCTGATTCTCTAGTCATCTCCATACATATTTCTGAAATTTCATATCTAATAATCAGAGGCGAAGCTAGGATTTTAAGCTTATGAATTCGTGATTCTAGTCCTTTTAAATTGGATTTTAAATTAATAATTTATATATATTTAATAAATATCTTATATAAGACAAATTCAAAATTTGGATTAAAGTTATTGCATTCGGACCTATAACCTACAAATTAAACTAGCTCCATCCTTGCTTGTTGCTAGTAATTAATAACAATGATAAATAAGAAATAGCTAAACCCTTATACGAATGCTTATCGTATCATGAAGCAGAAAATCCCTACGTACAATGACACTTGGCGCCCCCACCCCCCCCCAAATGAGATAAGAATCATTATCATGAAACTTCTTGAGTATACACGTAGCGGGAATATATACGTGCATCAGATGTCAAACCAATACTCTCATGAAATTCTGTAACAAATCCAAATATATATCTTTTTACAATGTTAATTTACTTGCCTAATAATAGAAAAGATTGCGATGTTAAAGAAATAGTTCGTAATTAGGCACCATCATCAAACTAGTGGTGGCAAAACTATCCCAAACCCATTTGACCCGCCTAAGTTTTAATGAATTTAGGCTAGAACGATTTTGAAAATGGGCTTTGTGGGCTAGCCCAAGTTACCCTATAAAAAATGGAATTTTTATCTCCTACAGCAAATGTTGATAGTTTATTTATTTTAAAAAAATACCCTTTAAAAAAATTATATTCTACAGATAACTTTTGATTTTTATAGCCAAATATCTATTTATGGTTACCTCCTACTATTAAGTCATAAAATACTCTTTGTATTATTTTTCTCTCTCATTCTTTTAGATTTTTCTCCACCCCCTCTCTCTCTCAACGCCAGTATTTTTCCATGGTTATATCCTCTCTCACAACAAATGTGTATGCGTTAAAGGGAAAAAACAGATACTGATTCTGATCGGAAAACGAAGTTGGATTTAGTTGAAAATCAAATTCTTTTCAACAAATCTGCACAAGTTCTTTGCATAGAGCTTCTGTAATTCCCATGGCAGTGCTTCCAACCATGTCTCCTCAATCAACATTTCCTCTAACTTCACATATTCTACGCCATCACCATTTGCGTTTAACTTGGAGATTTAATCAGAGCATAGTTTGAGGTTCATTTTGGCCTTTGCAAACGATTTATTAAACTCCATTCTCGACTTTTGATCGGACGTGAGCATTATATTTTTGGGGTCTTTGTTGCCGCCGTCTTCACCCGACAATGAAGATGACAAGGCGCTGGAAATGAAGTTGTCAGCGGAAGATGATGAGGAGACCTGTTTTAGCCGCTTTGCTGCAGGTTGCTTGAATAGATCCATTAAGGTTTTAGGGGTTTTTATTGTAATTCAATGTATCTCGTTGTATTCCATGTATTTCATTGTATTCACCGTCTTTTTTTTCACTGTATTTCAATGTTCCCGCTGTATTATATGTATTTCATTATATTCACTGTCTCGCTATATGCCATGAATGTATTCATATGTTTTTTTTTAATTAATATAATTTATGTATTCAAATGTATTATATAATTTCTCTGAAGATTGCTATATTTTTGGGGTATTTTTCGGTTGAGAATCTTTTTTATAACTGAAAATACAAAATTTGTGTGTTATAATTGAGTTTGTTGAGTTATATTAGGAGTCTATTATGTTAATTAATTCACTTTCCGTTTTAAAAACAACGTAATCCCCTATTTCACGCCGTGAATACAGTCGAATACAGTTGAATACAATAATCTATCAAGCTGTAATTTTATTTTTCACTCCATGAATACAATCGAATACACTCGAATACAACAACTGATTAGCCGGACTTTCCCGATTCACGCCTATTTTCGCTACTGTATTCATGAATACAATAGCTTAAATACATCAAATACATATTATAACCACATAAAAAGTATCTATAATCCGTAATATAGCAAATGATATCTATAGATGACTAATTACTACCAAAAGATACAGTGCTTTATGAAAATTTCTCTTTAAAGAATCAACCCATCTTGACCAACCCAAATATAATTTAAATAATCCATTTGTTACCCCTATTTAGAACATATAGAGTAGAATACTTGTGAAGTATATGTGTAATGAAATGAATCGACCGCATTGAACACATAAAATAGGAAATTCTCAAAGCATATATGCATGTTTAACGTTTTTCTTCTTCTTTTTATATGAACGATACAACCTTTGACAAGCTTGCATTTGCACCCATGTCCACATTAAAGTTCACATGTGATCTCAAAAACCAAATTACACGTTCAACCGGTATTAAATTACTAAAAGGGTTTATGACCGTCTTACACATGAGGACGATATTCTTTAAAAAATAGATGCTTCGATCTTCCCAAAAACACATACAGTAACATTTATGCTCACTTGGATTTAATTTTGTTTAATATTACGAAAAAAGAAAAAAGATTTCTGAAATCGATTATCTGCATTTGCGCTAGTAAATTATAGTACTACTATATTAATTACTTACGCACTGACAATCCTAAGAAGTAGAAAAAAAAATAAGAGCAGTAAATCTAATATATACATTACTTTTAAATCGAATTTCTAGCTCTTTTCCTTTTCTAGGATTATATTCTTTCTGCAACCTTAGCAAATCTGTACCGACGTCAAGGAAGTCTATATATATATATATATGTCTCTTTGGACCTTCATTTCTCCTCACCTTAAAACTCGGAGTCTAAAATCAACTCGTACATATTTACAGGAGAGAGCTGGTATCTATTTACAGGAGAGCTTGTATCTATTTACACTTGAGCTTATATATATATATATACCAATGGAGAAAGTAAGCAGAATGGTAACTGAAAAGCCAGTGGTGATATTCAGCAAGAGTTGTTGCTGCATGAGCCACTCTATTAAGTCTCTCTTCTCCGACCTCGGCGTTAACACCGCCATTTACGAGCTGGACGAGATGCAGAGAGGCCATGAGATAGAGGCGGCGCTTTCAAATCTCGGCTGCAATCCAACAGTTCCGGCGGTGTTCATCGGCGGCGAAATGGTGGGTGGAGAAAATGAGGTGATGAGTCTTCATCTCCAAGGGTCCTTAAAGCCAAAACTCAAAAGCGCAGGAGCTTTGTGGGTTTAATAACACCTGAACTTCGCCAACAATAACAATAACAATAATCATGGTGATGCTTTGTTATAGTTTGGACACTAATTAATTACTTTTAGTATGGAAAAGCAAAAAAGTTTAAGTGTGTGTATGTATAAGGATTATGCTTATATATATATATACAAACAATGACAAATGTAAAGATTTTTAACACTATTTGTATATTAACTTTGGTAGCAAGTAGTATGTTTTATTTCCAAGTAAATTATTGCACTTATTTAGAAAGGGGAGATGGTAAAGTTGTTTTCCGATAGTGAGCTATAATAAGTCTTAGTTTTGAGTTTTGAAATCGGCCACTAATATTTGCATTAAGTTAGGCTGTTTACATTATACCTTTTGGAACGTGATCCTATATGCACCGGGCTACCCTTTTTTATTACGAGTAGTTAATTTTAATTATTTTTTTGATGGCGCGCAAGTAGTGTTGTAAATTATTTTACATTGTTAATATAGAGTAAAACTCTTATGTAAAAAAAGGAAAGCGAGAGAGTATAGTCCAATGTAGTATTAAAAAAGATCGGGCCGGTGATATAACCGCCAAATAAACCCTTTTCGTCAAATAAAAGCTGCTAGTTTTCTTTTTCAATAAAAAAGGCTGCTCGATTTAACAATTGACCGATTCGAAATCGTCTCTCCATATGGACTCAAGATTTAAGCGGATTGTGAATGCTGTAGTCGGGAAATCATGTCCAATATGCCTGAACCGGTTACGCCATCGGAACGCAGTGGTTATTATCCCATGTATGCACGCCTACTGCATCGACTGCATCCGCAGATGGAGCGATGTGAAGCGAAAATGCCCTCTCTGTAACGCCGACTTTGATTCATGGTGCTCTAGAATCAGTTTCTCCTCCAGGACCTTTAAGAAAGAGAAATTGCCAGCTCGTAACGAGACTGAGAAATTACACTTAGGGTTTGCCTCATATAGGCCGAGAGATCGATTGGTGGACCAAAGGTCAGTTTTTATCCTTAATTGTCCATCAGGTTTAGCCATAAGCAAAAAATTAAGTTTAGTGTTAAAAGTATAATTAATTTGAAGTGCCCGAAAGTTGGTTCGGATTATCCCCCAGAAATAGTACAATTAATTTGTGAGTTTTTTTGTTGTACAGAGCGATTAGGAGGAGGAGAGACGAGCTGAATGCTTTTGGCTCCAGAACGAGGCCGTTCCCAAGGCGGCGATCCTTTGATCAGATTGGAGCTTCAAATTCATATGATATTAACAGGAGAATAATTCACTGGCGTGCTAGGTATTATGTCTAAATTAACATGGAAAATCCTAAATACATGGCTAGTTGTTTCACCTATCGTGATATATTTTGGTTGCAGTATATATGAAGAGAGATTGCAGGCTGTTCGCTTTTCATCCAAATATTGTCTTGTGCAGGTAATGCTCACCCCAATAGATTGGCGCTTTTCACTAAATAAATTAAAGAAATTGTGGTTATTATGTCTACTATCTTAGCTATTATTATGTCTACTATCTGAATGATAAACCTGATGGCTAGAAGTTGTTTGTCTTAACTGATTCTGCTTGAGACGTCTAAATTTGATTCTGATCTTTACTCGGTGTTTAATTTTATAGCTCATGGATAATAGGAGTGCCAAATTAAAGATGTTACAGAGAATAGAACCTTGGATAAGAAGGGAGCTGCAGGCTATACTGGGGGATCCAGATCCATCCATTATCGTCCATGTTGTTACCTCACTTTTTGTCTCCGAAAATACACATTCAACACAACAGTATGCCAGAGATGATTTTCTTGCACCGTTGCGACCCTTCTTGCATGAACATGCTGTAATGTTTTGGCACGAACTGAGGTATCTTTCATCATACTTCGATGCTTCTTTACTTTAACCAAGCTATTGTATACATTAGTCAAACCTTTATGAAAATGAGTGTTCACTAATCAACTAATTGCATGACTCTAACAACAATCAAATTTTCATCAAACAAGTGTTTTCTTTTCCAATTAAGGCCAAGTATTCAAGTTGAACACTCCCTAGTCGATAATTTAAGACATTTCTCAAAAACTAACAAAAAATTGCTATGTTCTAATAGCAATCAATCTTTTTGCTCGTGCAAACACTTCTACCTTCAGGACCAAGTATCAGAATTGAACACACTGCAGTTAATATTGGGACTTTGGGAGGGGATATTCATAGGGATGTTTGCACAAATATGGCCGCCTTTATTGTTTACTTTTCCTACCCGATATACATAGAGTTCACACTGATTATAAATATATTATACATCCACCATTTATTTCTAGTTTAAGCGGTCGAGTTGTTGACTATTTAGGTCAATTCCTCAAATTCTTATCCAAGCAAATTGATTTGGATGTAGGGCAGGAGTATCACCTTTAACAATCCCTCCCCTCCCCCCCCCTCCCCC
>MU678873.1:238088-251246 GCA_026770625.1 Nicotiana glauca | reverse complement strand
TTATAAAACACATAGATTTGGAAGGACCATTTAGCAAATTTCACGGTCTTTCCCAAAGTTAATAAGACGTAAATATTTTAGGCGCGATTTTAATATACATTCTCAAGTACGAGTGCACATTTATGTGACCCAAATCTTACTCTCAACAAAGTCAAAATGTATTTAAAGCCACAGGCGTACTGGTACGGTGTGGTTTAAAAATACATTTTCACGGCGTTGCAATTCCTTAAAATTGATAAAGCGGAATATTAATAATGCACATAAATTGGAATATATAAAGAAATCAGATAAAAGAAAATACAACAGTTGAGCGACCGTGCACTCCCGGATTAACAGAATTCCTTATCCGGATTTCTAGTTCGTAGACTGTAACAGAGTCAAACTTTCCTCGGTTCGGGATTAAACCAGTGACTTGGGACACCATTATATTCTCAAGTGGCGACTCTGAAAAATTTAAATAACTAATCCCGTTCCGACTGTCCTTAAATTGGAAAAACTCCTCTACGCCTTCATGGGTATAGTAGTGTATTTAAAAACGGAGGTGTGACAGCCTTAAACCCAAAATGCATGCCTCATACTCAGCCATATTGTTAGTACAATAAAAACGAAGCTGAGCCGTAACAGGATAGTGATGCCCTGTTTCAGAAATAAGCACGGTCCCATTCCAAATCCTTTCATGTTTGCAGCCCCATCAAAGAAAAGTTTCCAACCTGTTTTTTCATTATGCTCCAATTCACCAATATACATCACCTCTTCATCAGGAAAATAGGTTCTTAGCGGCTCATATTCTTCATCAATCGGGTTCTCGGCTAAGTGATCGGCTAACGCTTGTGCTTTCATTGCGGTCCGAGTCACATAGATGATGTCAAATTCTGTGAGCAAAATCTGCCACTTCACAAGTCTCCCTGTGGGCATAGGCTTTTAGAAGATATACTTCAACGGATCCAAGCGTGAAATGAGGTAAGTAGTGTAGGATGACAAATAATGTTTCAATTTCTGCGCTACCCAAGTTAGGGCGCAACATGTCATCTCAAGGTGAGTGTACTTAACCTCATAAGCCATGAACTTCTTTCTAAGATAGTGGATGGCTTGTTCCTTCCTGCCAATGATGTCATGTTGACCCAATACGCAACCGAATGAATTTTCCATGATTGTCAAGTAAAGAATCAATGGTCTCCCTAGTTCGGGTGGGACCAACACAGGCGGGTTTGACAAGTATCCCTTTATCTTATCAAATGCTTTTTGACATTCTTCAGCCCACTTGACCACAACATCCTTCTTCAGCAACTTGAAAATTGGCTCACAAGTTGTTGTGAGCAGAGCAATAAACCTATTGATGTAGTTCAACCTCGCTAACAAACTCATCATTTCAGTCTTGTTTCTCAGAGGTGGCAATTCTTGGATACCTTTGATCTTTGATGGGTCCAACTCAATGCCTCGCCGACTGACTATGAATCCCAATAGCTTTTTGGATGGAACGCCAAATGCACACTTGGCAGGGTTAAGCTTGAGGTTGTACCTGCGAAGCCTCTGGAAGATTTCCTCAAATCTACGACATGGTCGGCCTATTGCTTTGGCTTTATGATCACATCATCCACGTACACCTAAATTTCCTTGTGTATCATATCATGGAATAAATTAGTCATTGCCCTCATGTAAGATGACCTAGCGTTTTTCAAGCCAAATGGCATTACTCGGTAGCAATAAGTTTCCCATGGTATGATGAATGTCGTCTCTTCTGCATCTTCCTCATCCGTTAGAATCTGATGATACCCGGCATAACAATCCACAAAATATCCAATCTCACGCTTTGCACAATTTTCAATCAAATATGGATATTGGGTCATGGTAAATTATCCTTCGGACTTGCTTGGTTGAGATTGAGGTAGTCAACGCATACTCTGATCTTGCCGTCCTTCTTCGGTACTGGCACAACATTAGCTAACCAATCGGGATATCGAGTGACCTGAATAACCTTTGCATCCAATTGCTTGGTGATCTCTTCCTTAATCTTCACACTCATATCAGTTTTGAATTTTCTCAATTTTTGCTTGACGGGTAGGAATGTCGGGTCAGTGGGCAATTTGTGAACCACTAAATCAGTGCTTAAACCCGGCATGTCGTCATGTGATCATGCAAAAATGTCTTTGAATTCAATAAGTGCTTTGATTAATTCTTCCCTGATATTTGGTTCAGTATCGACGCTTATTTTAGTTTCTCTGATGTTATCTGCGTCCCCTAGATTGACGGCTTCTGTATCATTCATGTTGGGTTTGGGTTTTTCTTAGAAGTGACTTAGTTCCTTACTAATCTCTTCGAAGGCTTCATCCTCATCATATTCTGACTCATTGTCATAGTCTACTTCTTAAACCATTATTTCAAAATCAGATTGATTTTTAAGACTGGGCTGAGGATTCCTCATACATGCCATGTTATTAGAACCAGCGTAAAGAGAACTGTACCAAAAAAGAGAAGAAAAACAAAAAATAAAAATATCAGAAATGATAAAGAAGGGAAATTGCATTTTATTGGAAGATACAGGATAACAAGGATTGCACTCTTAGACAGACGAAACAATAAAAATCTGGATTACAACCCTGGAATAATCCAGACAAAGTTGAAAGAAAATCAAAGCAAACTGCCAAGACTCCTTCCGAGTGGGGAGAAGAGTAGCCTTCCAATTATTGAGCTTTGTTTCCGGCCCTACAAATTGCACATCCGCATTACTAGAGCCTTCCCCAATTTCTACCATGTTCCCACTATCGAAAAAAATCTCAAACCTCTCTATCCAATCTTTATCAAGATAGATCATAGGACCATGAATTGTTGTTACTGGGCGTTTTCTGGTACCGGGCTTGACAAATCATTTGGAGAGATGTGGGACCAGCTTTGGAAGGGCCCATGCCCTCTGTTTCAACTTTCTGGCTCTTCTAATGTCTGCGGCTGTGGGCTTGAATCCCAGACCAAATGTTCCCAAGTTTTTAGGGAGGGACATGGGCTGTATGATGCCCTGCAGAGATGAACCCAAGCCTTTCCCAGGCACAAAACCATTCTTCAACATTTCATAGGCCACCATGACTGATATGGAGGTTATCTTTAGATTCAGAAAGTATTTCCCCTCCGAAATTTTCTAGGCCAACATCGTGTCAAATACTTGGTAGACCCACGACCCCTTTTCATCTTCTAATTCAATGACCGGTACAATGGCGTCATTCTGGGCGCGCAGATTATCCTCACCGTACACCACAATTTCCTGTCTGTCCCATTCAAATTTAACCATCTGATACCGGGTAGATGGCACTGCCTTGGCAGCATGAATCCAGGGTCGCCCCAGCAAAAGATTATAAGAAACCGCCACATCCAGCACTTGGAATTCCATAGTGAACTCAACAGGCCCTATCATCAGCTCTAGCACTATATCCCCAACTGAGTCTTTACCTCCGTCGCCGAACCCTCTAACGCAAATATTGTTCTTATGAATTCTATCATCATCCACTTTTAATTTGTTCAATGTGGAGAGAGGGCAAATGTTTGCACTAGACCCATTGTCGACTAAAACTCGAGTAACCATAGACTCTTCACACTTCACCGCAAGATAAAAGGCCCTATTATGCTCGGTACCCTCTACAGGAAACTCATCATCGGCAAAAGTAACTCTGTTTACCTCAAATATCTTGTTTGCTATCTTTTCCAAGTGGTTTATTGAGATCTTGTCAGGAACATGTGCCTCATTCAAGATTTTCATCAATGCCTGACGATGCTCGTCTGAATGGATTAACAGTGAGAGCAATGAAATCTGAGTAGGCGTCTTCTTCAACTGCTCTACAGTAGAATAGTTCTGTACTTTCATTTTCTTCAAGAATTCCTCTGCTTCCTCTTCAGTCACAACTTTCTTTATTGATGCTAGGTTATCTTTAGTTTTTCTCAATTACTTGGGAGCAAAACACCTTTCCGATCGAGTCTATCCCTGAGCTTCACAGTCTTCTTCCTTGACTTCTTTCCCTTTATAAGTTACTATCATCCATTCATAATTCCATAGAATAGCCTTGCTGTCAACTATAGGTAACTGGATTACCGATTTGATAATGACAGGATCTGTGCGGGCACATTCCATGATTACAACAGGCCTGCTTTCCGCTCCCGGCACAACTACTTTTGTTCGTTCTGACTTCGCTGCAACTTCATTTGAAATCCCCTTCCCAACTACCACTGATGGTTCAACACCTTTCTTGCTCGTCTTGAGCACTAACTTTTCACTTGGTTGTTCAACTATCTTGGTTTCACTAGATCGAATCATCATGACTTTCTATGATGGCTTCTTAGGCTCTGCCCCTTATGCACTATCTCAATCACATTTGTCTCTTGATGAGCTGGCATCTAATTCTGATTGATATTGGGCACCTCAGGTGCTTGAACTTCAATTCTGTTGGTGTCAATAAGCTCCTGGATAGCACTTTTCAAGTTCGAGCATTTCTCTGTCTCATGACCTGGAGTACCGGAACAATACTCACAGCTTACAGAATAGTCTAGATTTTTTGGGGGAGGATTTGGCAATTTGGACTATATCGGCCTTAGCATATCCAGTTGTCTTATCCTGTGGACAAACTAGTATTTGATTCTCCCAATGGATTAAAGGTTTTCGTTTTCTACAACCTTTCATCCTTGAATGCTTTATTAGGCCGGAAACCTGGTCTAGGAGGGTTGCGGTAAGCTCTTGGTGGTGGATACGTATTTTGAGAAACAGGAGCACGCCATTGCATATGGAAAAGAGGTTGGTTATATGCTTGTGCATGGTGGACGAAAAACTGAGGCGTTGGTGAGGGATAGCAGTATTGAGGTGGACTATACTGGGTATGAGGGTAAGCTTGGTGGGGTCGAGGCTGATTGTAGTGTTATGATGAGCCTCTTGGTCCAAACCAAGTTCCCGAATTAACCATTGCCACATCCTCTCTCTTCTGTTTCCTGATTCCTCATGTTCCACCTTGAATAGCCTGAGTGGTCGCCTTTATAGCCGAATAGCTCATGATTTTATTCGACTTGAGACGTTCCTCTACCATGCCACCCATTTTCACCACATCATTGAATGATTTTCCTACAGCTGAGACCAGATGTCCATAATATGTCGGTTCTAAAGCCTGGAGAAAATAATCTACCATCTCACTTTCTTTCATTGGGGGGTCCACTATTGCTGCTTGCTCCCTCCAACGGATACCATACTCTCTGAAACTTTCACTGTGCTTTTTTTCCAGTTTTGTCAAGGATAGTCTATCTGGAATGATTTCAAGATTGTATTGGAAGTGACCGGCAAATGCTTGCGCCAAATCGTCCCATGTATACCACATTCCATGATCTTTCTGGGTGTACCATTCCCATGCTGATCCACTCAAACTCTGACTGAAATAAGCCATTAGCAATTCGTCTTTCCCTCCCGCTCCCCTCATCTTGCTGCAAAAACCTCTTATGTGCACCACTGGGTCACCATGTCCATTTTATAAATCAAACTTGGGCATCTTGAACCCCGTCGACAATTGCACATTTGGAAATAGACACAGGTCTTTGTAGGCCACACTTACTTGTCCTTCCAATCCCCGCATGTCTCTGAATGATTGTTCTAAGCTTTTAACTTTCCTGAACATCTCCTGTTGTTTAGGATTTTTGGAGCTTTGAAAGTGGGCTCCGGGGGGTAGTATTGGTTGTCCTGGGCCTGGAACATAGACTCGCTAGAGGATCTGTGGAGTGTGGCTGGTGGAGATGCCACGAAGACAGGCGTGATTAGTTGAGGAGGGTATGGAATTTGTTTAGGTGGTGGAGCTTGTGGTTTATGACTAGTGGTGCCCTGGTAGTGATAGTAGATGGGAAAACTCGGGGACGAATCAGTGGCAGGATGATCCTGGGATTGAGCCGGTGGTGGGATGAAGGTAGGGTTAGCGGGGTATGTTGGTGGTGGTTGCCCCTTTGCCCAGGCCTGATACATTTCGACCATCTGCTGTTTCAGTTTATACATTTCTTCTTTCATTGTATTCACATCCAACTCTTCTATCTCGACACTTGTATCTGCATCTAGGCTAGACATGATTTTTTCGCCCTTGGATCAGGTTTGGTATGGGTGTGTTGCCAGTATGCTAAGTAACTAACAACTGCTTGTACTCTAGGAATAAACAACAAACTTGTTAGTGATTAGAGCTTAACAGATAGGCAACCGCACATTGGCATGTAATGCACCTAAGCAATTTAACCATTTCTATCATGTATTTGCTTAGTTGCTTGAATCATCTCGACTTTTCCTTATTATATCCTCTCTTTATTGACACTCATACCTTCCTTTGTTTGATCCTCTCTTATTTTCCCTTTAATTTTTTTTCTTTCTTTTGGTTATGGTCGAATCCTTTAGAGATTGCCTACGTATCATGACCCCGCATGAATCAGATCGAGTTTAGTTCTAGCGGATAAATGTAAACATAAGTACTAAAATGTTTTGGAATAAAAAAGGAAAATGTTTTTATTACAATGATATATTTTATTACAAACTTAACAGACGCTGCCAGTGAAATGATAATATGGCCTAAAAATAGACTAACAAACTTTGATTAACAAATACCGACTTAAAGACAACCTGACAGAATCCCACACAAAGAAAAATATAGATTAAAAAAATTATGAATACATGAATGATTCAAATGCTCCTGGTGCCCATGGGACATCATTCGGTCTCGACACGGGCCTATATACAAGATCCCTTTGAAGCCTTTCCAAGTCCTGCATTATCTGGCGAATGAACATCATCACTGTAGCGAAGAAAGTGGTACGAGTCATGTCCTTGCACGCTTTGTATTTCCCAAAAATGTAGTCAGCAATGGCTCTGATCCTCTCTCGGATTCTACCCTTTTCCTGAAGCAAATGTCCGATCTGCTGATTCTGGGCTTTCAACACCTGAGTGTCGTGATGGCTTTGGTTTTGCAATTGTTGTATTTCCTTCTCCATCTGAGCCGTCAAATCATATCAGTGTTCCCTATCGTCTTTAAAGTCTTGGGCTTGCTTGGCCATCTTATTCTCGAGGGTAATTACTTTCCTCTTCAGATTGGAGATTGTCCTTTCATAATCCATTTTCATTTGTTTCACAGAACGTGCCCGCCCTTCCAATTGAATTCGGATTTTTACTAGATTGGCCTCAGACTTTTCTAGGTCATCTTGACATTCATACACTTTCTTCCTCAGCCCGTCTATAAGTCGTTCATCCGCTCAGCTTCTTTCCGGGTTTCTAACGGCTATTCTCATTTTCTGGATTTGGGCTTGGAGAGCCTCATTTTCCTGACGTAGCTTTCTCTTTTTGCCTTCATCTGCTGCTGCCTGGATACTGTTGCCGAACTTGAGGTCCCTGATTTGTCTTTCTAACTTTCTTATTTTGGCCGTATAGATTTCTTTGTTTGCTAACCAGCCCCACTACTCTTGCAAGTCATCGGTGAATTGTTGGACATGAGCTTTTTTGGAAGGTCTTTTAGGAATCTGAAACCTTTTGCCGAGTCAAATAGCGTACTTGGGGTCTACCTCTCCTATGGCTAAATCATGCACCAAGGTCTTAGGCTCCAGGAATCTGCATTGATTCCATACTTGGCGAACCCCTCCTTCCGGGAATGTGTCCTTTGTGCCCAGTTCCATGACATGTTTACTCAAATCTTCGTCACGGGGAATGGTTTGAAATCTGCCCAGTTGACGCAACACTCTGTGAGGAGCATACGGTTGGATGCTCTGGATGCCCATAAGGAGAAGGTAACACACTTCAGCCGACATTTATATTACTTCGGTGACAGGAAGCCATCCGAATGCCCACACAATTTTATCGACAGTCAAAGAATTTAAGAGTGCAAATCAAGCCTCCACACCTTCAGGAAAAACAATTCCCACCATTCGGCTTTCAAATTCATCGATGCATTTCAAACCGGTCAGACCGTGGTTCATGTATCCAACCCGGTGGCAGAGATGCTCCTGGGTCAACAATTGTAATGGTAAATTGCAGCCTTGGAAGAAATTTCCCCCTTCTCGACAAATGGTCAAAACTCGATAAATCTCAGACAAAATTAGGGGAATCAAGGTACCATTAGCTCTCTTGATTGCAACATCAACCATTCCTACGAGGTTTAGTTCTATGTTGCCGTCATCTCGTGAACAAATTACAGTACCCAAGAATGCTTCTATGAAAACTAAACCTCGCCTTGCCTCCCACTTATCTTTATTTTCGGCATGAGTGAAACCAGTGTTCGGTGCTTCGAAGCCTTTGGGGTTACCATAGCGATGAAACAAGAACTAGAGAGTGCAATATCCTTTAGACAAATTCCCATCTTGAACTTCTCGGCTAACACTCAACATGTAAAAAATTTGTGCGGAGATACGGTACTTGATAATACAGGGTATAGACTTCTAAGGTTTCTACTGAGTCCGTCGTAACCCGCAATTTCCTCTAAAGTGGGTGTGAGCTCGAAGTCAGAAAAATGGAACACATTGAGAGTGGGATCCTAAAAAGGTATCAAGGCCTCGATCACGTCCAATCTTGGCTTGATGTTCAAAAGTCGGGTAAGGCCACCCAAAACGTTGACCACAGTTTCTTTATTGTCTTTCCCTAAATCGTTCCACTACATATGAAGCTGCAAGGGGATATCTTTAAGAGCTGAAAAGGGTTTATTTTCATTTGTGCTCATCCTGCACATTTATTAGGGTGATTTTAAAAGAAAAACCAAAACTCGTTTTGACTCAAAAACTTTCACTTAAATTTTTTTTTAAAAAAATATCTGGTTCTGTCAATACGGCCTCTTAGAACTTCGATGAAGAAGATCTAAAGGCTGTGTTTGCTAACAAGTTAAATATTTTTAGAAAATGACCAAAGGCGGTTGTTCTTGCAAAAATAGCCTTTCGGTGCCCTTTTGGGGACATTTGGCTATTTTGAACAAGAACGACATCACCTTACTTATGGAACAATTATGACATTTATATACACCTATTTTTTGTGATTACATATTTTCTCTTCTTTTTTTTCCAAAATAGTTGAACCCGATGTGGGTTGCCTACATATTCCACATCTGGTGAGAATCAAACTTATGTAGTTCTGCCAGACTTGACGGAAATAAAACCAACTATTTTTCAAAAGGAAGACAGAAAATTTTGGCAGAGCTTCGCTATCTTTTTCTTGGACACTGATTTTTCAAAAAAAAAAGTAATTATTTTCCTCACTTTGACTTTTTTTTTCAATTCTCCTCTCATTATTCAAAAGCCGGTCAATAAGCAAATCCGAAGCAAATAAATGCACATGTAGCAAGTAAGATGCATCAGGATGGTCTTTTCATTTTGGGTACACCTGTCCTAGATAGACCCAACCCCTATGTTGAGTCTCCAAGGTCAAATGCACGTGATGCAAACAAACTTTCTTACCAGGGATCCGACATGAGGCTTTGTTATTCTAGGTTTAAAAATCTAGGTTTATTGTTCTAGACCTAGCTTACCCGAGCGGACAACTCAAGCCGAGGAGGTAGCGTACCAGGAATACAGAAGCTTCACCGGCTTTGCAACTTGTTCAAACCTCGTTCTAAAATTGGAATGACTCTAATAGAAGAGAAGTCACACGAATTGCACACTCCTCCATGATTTAGAAGACTCAGAGAGAAGAAGGGTTTCGTAATGATTTATATACAATTCAACAATATCAAAGCGGTAAAAAGCAACATTTAGAACATTAGGCCCAAATATGTAAATAAAATCAGATAATAAATAAGGCCAATATAACAATTATTCCAAGCTCAAATTTCTAACCCTAAATCAGTGGTTCTGGGTTTTCCCAACAGAGTCGCCAGAGCTGTCATGCCTCCTTTTTTACACCACCCCGAAGGGTAGTATAAAGGGAGTTTTTCCAATTAAAGGACAATCGAATTGGGATTATTTAATAAGAAATTTAGAGTCGCCACTTGGGTGACTTATGGTGTCCCAAGTCACCGGTTCAAATCCCGAATCGAGCAAAGGAGTGACTCCGTATTATAGTCCGCGAACCAGAAATCCGAATAAGGAATTTTGTTAACCCTGGAGAAGGTGTTAGGCACTCCCGAGTTCCGTGGTTCTAGCACGGTCGCTCAACTACTATAATTGGCATAATTATCTAATTTTAGTGATAATTTTAAACCTATGTGCATTTTTACTTTTAACCGCTTTTATTCATTTTTAAAGAAGATTTAATGTCGTCTATAACATGTCTTTGGATCTCGTCACATGAAATGCACCCGTAATATGAAACATATTTTATTCAACGTTATAAGGATTTGGATTTGGGTCAAATGAAATGCACACCCGAGTTTAGGAAGGCAACATTATTAAAGTACGCGCCTAAAGTAACTATGCATTTTACCTTTGCGGGAGCCATGGAATTTTGTTCGGCATGGCGCACCTCAACTATTCAAAGAAGCTTAGTTAAAGAAAGGTACACCTAAAAATTTACAAGGGACTTTATCGAAGTTCAAACTAAAAGAAGGTAATAATTAAACCAATGTCCATCTCTCTTTCAAAGCTTAAGTCCATCTCCCTGCTGTATTTTAATTACTAATGAATCCAACTACTGTCTCAATCCTGGGCTGTGATGACCCGGCCGGTCGTCTTAAGAATTAATTCCCTGATCCCCTATTAACTGCTTACCCTAAGTTCATTTCTGCTATTTTGGTTTGCCGGGATGTTCGGTGTTGGGCTTCGGAGAGTTTTGGAACTCTTAGTCCCTAAATGAGAACTTAAGTGTTGAAAAATGGTCTGTAGTCAGAACGGTGTGAAGATGACCTTGAAATGGAAATTTGATGGTTCCATTAGCTCCGTTAGGTGATTTTGGGTTGGGAGCATGTTCGGGATGTATTTTGGAAGTCCGTAGCTCATTTAGGCTTGAAATGCCGAAGGTTGAATTTTTGAAGTTTTCGATCCGATAGTGAGTTTTTGATCCGAGGACTGGAATAGAATTTCGGAAGTTGTAGTAGCTCCGCTAGAGCTGTCAATATGGGCCGGGCAAGGCTACCCAGCCCAGCCCAGCCCACGTGGGCTTTAGCAATTGACGGGCTGGGCTAGGCTTGCCCACCATTTTGATGGGCCTTATAATGGTCAGCCCACCCCAGCCCTATGTGGGCCGCGGGCCCCCACGGGCCAGCCCATCATTTTTAAAAATATAATTTTTTTTATGTTCTGACTGAAAAAAGATAATTATTTAAAAGCTAAAAAATATCTTATTTCAAAAAATCTGTAAAACTTAATAACTTATTATATTAAACTTTTTATATTGTTCCAATAATCACAATAAACGCTAAAAAAAGTTAAAGAATAGACTATGTTTAATTCACTAAGAGTCAAAACTTAAAAAAAACTATTCAAGAGAACGTTCATGATGCTTATGAGATATCCAATACATCATCTTCATCGAACACATTTGAATCTGCTTGTGACAAGGTTGTCTTAACATCTTCACTTTCATCTACAATTCATATGCAATATTAATTAGTTAAATATTAAAATAATCAAATTATAAAAATTTATAATATTTAAATTTACATAAAAAAATATTACCAGTTTGAGTTTGGGAAAATTTGTACAACCAATTTCGAGTAGTGACAAGTGTTTGGACATTTTCATAATAATTGCAACTTCTGTACTTTGTAAGAACACGCCACCAATGCTAAATGTTGATTATGATGCTACAATTGTAATAATAAAACTAAGTACATCATGCACCATTATTGAAAGATCGGGATATTTTCTAGATTGGTCCTTCCAATAATGACAACATCCATCTCTTGAAACTTCTCAAAATCAAGTTTTGGTAACATGACAACATTCTCTTAATAAAGATCCAATTCTGACTTTCAATCTCTAAAGGTAGTATACTTTTTTTTTCAAATGTTTTAAATAAATATTTTACTAGGCCTACGGTCCGGCCCGACCCAGCCTCAGTCAAGCCTCACGGGCCACGGGCTTACTCGGGTCGGGCTTAAAAGCCTCATTATTAAACGGGCTACAAAAATTCTAGCCCAGCCCTGCTAAATCACAGACTGGGCTGGGCTAGCCCAGCGGGCCAAGCCCTTATTGACTGCTCTAAGCTCCATTATGTTATTTGGGATGTGTGTGCAAACTTTCAGGTCATTCGGACGTGTTTTGGTTGGGTTTTTGATCGAAAGTGTATTTTGATGAAATAGGAAGTTCTTAGGCTCAAATCCTTGAATTAATCAAGTTTTCGACGTTGTTTTAGGTGGTTTAAGGATTGGTACGAGTTTGAATGAGCTATGAGGTGTTATTTGCACTTTTGGTTGAGGTCCTGGGGGCCTCGGGGTGATTTCGGATGGTAAATGGAAAAAATTTGAGAATTGTGCAGCAGCTGATTTCTTGCTGCTTCTGGTATTTTTGCATCTGTGGCTTAGGAACCGCAAATACGGCACCACAGAAGCGGCTAAATGGTCGTAGAAGCGGCTTTTCCCCTTTCTCTCAGAAACCACAGAAGCGATGCTATTCTCGCAGAAGCGGAGCTGCAGAAGCGACTCAGGCATCACAGATACGGGCTCCTGTATCTCCTTAGTTTCCGCAGAAGCGGACGTTCCCCCGCAAATGCGGAGTCCCACCTGCGACCCTTTCAACACAGATGCGGTCCCTGCCTTTTAATGAAAACTGCAGAAGTGGCTCTTGTTTCACAGAAGTATCCCTGTGCAGATATACCAAATTCGAGGCCTTAGTTTCGAAAGTTAGAAAATCAATTGGGAGCTCGAGAGAAAGCGATTCTGAGTGGGTTTTGAAAAGAAGATCATTAGGTAACATTTTCTTAATCCTTTTTAGTTATATTCCATCAATACATAGTTAAATCAATCCTTTAAATTCGAATTGAGGATCAAAAATTGGGAAAAATTTGGGTAAACCTTCATAGGCTAAACTATTGAGTTTTGAGTGGGTGTTTGACCTCCGATTTGGGAGATTATTATATGGTTGGACTCTTGAGAGTAAGAGGGTTATGAAAATATAAACATTATTTGATTCCAAGATGTTGGCCTGAAGGGCATTTTGGTCATTTTAAGTAAATTCACGCTGTAGCTTTGAATAGGAATGGCAGGCGGGGCGGGGCAGTGCGGGTGCGGGCCGGGTTCTGTCTGGAGCAGTGAAATTTAA
>MU678873.1:212050-234701 GCA_026770625.1 Nicotiana glauca | reverse complement strand
AAAAATTGACCCCGCCCCGCCCCGCCCTGCCCCGCAACCGCAAATTATCAAACCCGCACCACCCCGCCAATGTTCAAACCTGCCCCGCCCCGCAACCGCACTGCCCCATTGCCATCCCTAGCTTTGAATCTAAGAGTAAAACCAGTTGTTCGTGATGTCATTTACAATGTGTAATTGAATTGAATAGATTTGGGCTATTTGGAGTCGGATACTCGTGGCAAAGGCGTGGTTTCTGGTTGATTTCCGTACCAGTTCGAGGTAAGTGGCTTGTCTAACCTTGTTTGGGGGACCTTTCCCCTTAGGATTTGTTATTTGGTATTTTGAGTGCCTAGTACGCGAGGTGACGAGCGCGTACTTGAGCCAATTATTAAAAATCCAATTTTTACTTAAGATATTGAGATTGAGTTTATTTCATATTTGCCTTATTCAACTTGCAATTATAACCTGTGCAAGATTAGGAAAGCATGTTTAGTTGATTTAACTTGCCTAATTGCTTAAGTTGCCTTGAATTTACTACGTGAAACATGCTAGGCCAGTACTACCTGTTGCTTGTCTTTTGAACTTCATTTCTGTGTATCTTCTGGTTGTGATTATGTATTTATATTGGGACTACGGATGTGGGATTCCGATAGCTCCCCCCTCGTTTGTTTACTTTGGGACTACAGGTTCGATTCCCGGTAGATCCCCCTGCACTTTTACTTTGGGACTACGAGTTAGATTCCCGATAGATCCCCCAGAATATTGATGGTGGACTACGGGATGGTATCCCCGGAGATCCTTCAGATTTACAAATGTGTTGGACTACAGGACAGTATCCCGGGAGATCTACTGGATAGATGAGAAGAAGGGCTACAGGACGGTATCTTGGGAGATCCTCATGGTTATCACCGGTATTGAGCTGTACATATTTCGTGTTTACTTGTTCTTTGTGTAGTTGTTATTTCCTCGTAGGTTTGTCTTATCTTACTACTATGCTCATTATTACTGCCATTTCTCTCATACTGTTAATTTATTATTATATTTTACCTTAGTAGGGCTCTGACCTGCCTCGTCACTGCCTAACTGAGGTTAGGCTTGGAACTTACTGAGTACCGTTGTGGTGTACTCATTTCCCTTCTACGCATGTTTTTCATGTGCAGATCCATGTTCCTACACCCAGGCATACTATCATCGAGGCGGAGATTTCTAGCGGAGACTTCGAGGTATATCTACAGCCTCCGCAGACAAAAGAGTCTCCTTCCTTATTCTATCTGTAGTGTTTAGATTCTATCATATTTTTGATGTAGACATTCTGGAGATGAGAGAATTTATGGTATTTCTTTTATGCATGTGTTTCCTGTAAGTTTTCGGGTTTTGGGATTGAGTTGTAGACTTCTGTATTCTGTTTTGAGTGATATAGGCCAAATGGCCTTATATGCAGTTATTATTTTAATATATTTAGTTTTATTTAATTATTCCACAAGTTAGGTTGTTATTTCCGCATTTTTAGGCTTACCTAGTTATAGGAACTAGGTGCCATCACGACATATTCATGGGGGGTGAACTAGGGTCGTGACAAGTTGGTATCAGAGCTCTAGGTTCATAGGAGTCACGGAACACAGGCCGGTTTATTAGAGTCTCACTGATCGGTACGGAGACGTCTGTACTTATCTACGAGAGGCTATGTAAATGTTTAGGAAAAATCTTCATTTCATTTGAATTCCTTGTCGTGCGATATTTGTGACATCAATTCTAAACTTCTATCTTCTATTCTCTCACAGATGGTGAGGACACATGCTACTCGAGATGATCAGGCACCAGCGCCCCCTACTGTAGCCGTCGGAGGTCGGGGCCGAGGAAGAGGTCGAGGATGCGCACGTGGTGCAGCCAAAGCACCTGTGTGAGCTGTCGCCGAGGCACCACCCACAGATTCAGCTGGAGTCCAGGCACCGAGCACGCCTACTATTGCCACTACTACTCCATCTCTCCAGGAGACTTTGGCTCAGTTCATGAGTATGTACACCACCTTGGCTTAGGCAGGGTTGCTTCCCCTTGCTGTACCCACATCCCAGGCCTATGGAGGAACACAGCCTCCTGCCGTCCGCACTCTTGAGCAGCGAGTGCAGGTTGAGTAGGCTCCCAAGATTATTCCCGTACCGCCTGCAGTGCCAGTTTAGCCCAAGGATAGGTCAGCTTCTTTAGAGGACGAGCAACGGAGACTTGAGAGGTTCAAGAAGTATGATCCCCTAGTGTTCAGTGGATTAGCATCAAATGATGACTTGGGATTTCTAGAGAAGTATCATCGCATCCTTCGCACTATGGGCATAGTGGAATCCAGCGGGGTTTCTTCCACTGCTTTTCAGCTTCGGGGAGCCGCCTATGATTGGTGGCGCACTTATGAGATAGAAAGTCCAGTCGAGGCTGCTTCACTAACTTGGACCCAATTCTCGGATATGTTTATGAGAGAGTTTGTTCCCTAGAATCTCAGGGATGCATGGCACGCAAAGTTTGAGCATTTGCGCCAGGGTGCTATGACTGTTTCGGAGTATGCTATCCATTATACCAGGTTGGCTAGGCATGCACCGGCTTTGGTTGCTACAGTTCGGGAGAGAGTTTGCAGGTTCGTTAGGGGTCTTATCCCACCCAACAGATCTAGCATAGCTCAAGAGTTAGAGATGGACATTCCTTATCAGCAGGTAGTGAGCATTGCTAGGAGGAATGAGGGTATGCTCGCCAAGGAGCAAGGGGAGAGGGAGGCCAAGAAGTCTCTAGAGTCGGGTCACTACTCTGGTGCCCGTACCCCATCAGCAGGTCATTATGGTAGAGGTTATGCAGGTCGCCCTGTTCATTCAGCTCTTCCAGCAGTCGGCAGTGCTCCAGCTCCGCCTATACCTCAGGAGCCTTACTAATCACCTCCAGTTTCTAGCTCGCCTCCTGCGCGGGGTACTTCTAGGGGTCGGTCCAGCAAACTTGTCCCTAGTCAGTCACATCCACCGCATCCTCCCAGATCTTATTTCGAGTGTGGTGATACATGCCACATAGTTAGGGACTGCCCCAGACTTGGTACGGGTGCATCTTCACAGATCGCTCAGCCACAACGTGCTCCTCAGAGTTCTCAGGCTATGATTCCAGCTCCAGCTACTACCCCACCTGCCCAGCCGGCTAGGGGCAGAGGTCGGGGAGATAGAGGTTGCCCTCGAGAGAGGGGCAAGGCCAGATATTATTCCATTCCTGCTCGTACTGAGGTTGTTGCCTCCGACTCCGTCATTACAGGTATTATACTGGTTTGTCATAGAGAGGCATCTGTTCTATTCGATCCAGGCTCTACTTATTCTTAAGTGTCTTCTTACTTTGCTCCGCAAATAAGTGTGACTCGGGATTCTTTGAGTGCCCCCGTTTATATTTCTACTCCTGTGGGAGATTCTCTTACTGTGGACTGTGTTTATTGGTCATGTTTGGTTACTATTCATGGTTTTAAAATAAGAGTGGACTGATTGTTACTCGGTATGGTAGATTTTGACATTATTTTGGGCATGGACTGGTTGTCGCCCCATTTTGCTATTCTTGATTGTCACGCCAAGACAGTGACGTTGGCTATGCCAAGTATTCTGTGTATTGAGTGGAGTGGTACTTTAGATCACAATCCCAGTAGAGTTATCTCTTTTCTTAAAGCTCAGTGTATGGTTGAGAAGGGGTGTGCCACGTATTTAGCTTATGTGAGAGATGTCAGTATTGATACCCCTTATGTTGATTCGTTTCCATTGGTACGAGATTATCCCGATGTGTTTCGAGATGATCTTTCAGGCATGCCGCCCGATAGAGACATTAATTTTGTCATTGATCTGTTGCCGGGCACTCAGCCCATTTCCATTCCTCCGTATCGTATGGCTCCTCCCGAGTTGAAGGAGTTAAAGGATCAGTTGTAGGAATTGCTTGGTAAGGGTTTTATTCGACCCAGTATTTCACCGTGGGATGTTCCCGTCCTATTTGTGAAGAAGAAGGATGGTTCTATACGTACGTGTATTTATTATCGCCAGTTGAACAAAGTTACAGTGAAGAACCGTTATCCTTTGCCTTGTATTGATGATCTATTTGACCAGCTTCAGGGCGCACAGGTGTTTTTTAAGATTGACTTGTGCTCAGGTTACCATCAGTTGAAGATTCGGGAGCCAGATATCCCGAAGACTGCCTTCAGGACTTGGTATGGTCATTACGAGTTCCTCGTTATGTCATTTGGGCTGACCAATGCCCCAGCAGCTTTCATGCATTTGATGCACAATGTATTTAGGCCATATCTTGACTCGTTCTTTATTATTTTTATTGATGATATTCTGGTGTATTCTCGGAGTCGGAAAGATCATGAGCAGCACCTAAGAACCGTGCTTCAGACCTTGAGGGAGAAGAAGTTATATGCAAAGTTCTCAAAATGTGAGTTTTGGCTGAGTTTTATGGCATTCTTAGGCCATGTGATTTCGTCTGAGGGTATTCGGGTGGATCCGAGGAAGGTAGAGGTCGTACGGAGTTGTCCCAGGCCATCATCAGCTACAGAGATTCGCAGTTTCCTTGGTTTGGCGGGTCACTATCGTCGCTTCGTGGAGGGATTTTTGTCGATTGCGGCCTCTATGACTAGATTAACCCAGAAGGATGCCCCATTTTAGTGGACAGATGAGTGTGAGGCGAGCTTTTAGAAGCTCAAGACAACTTTGACTACAACCCTAATTTTGATGTTGCCTACCGGTTTGGGGTCATATACTGTCTATTGTGATGCCTCGAGGGTTGGCCTTGGAGCGGTGTTGATGCATGACGGTAGGGTGATTGCCTACGCGTCCAGACAGTTGAAGATACATGAGAAGAACTACCCTGTCCATGACCTTGAGTTAGCTACCATTGTTCATGCCTTGAAGATCTGGCGTCATTATTTGTATGATGTACCTTGTGAGATCTATACTGACCATCGGAGCTTGCAGAACTTACTCAAGCAAAAGGATCTTAATATGCGTCAGAGGAGGTGGATAGAGTTGCTGAAGGATTATGACATTACTATTCTGTATCACCCTAGCAAGGCCAATGTGGTGGCGGATGCCTTGAGTCGTCGGGCGGAGAGTTTGGGTAGTTTGGCATATTTACCAGCATCAGAGAGGCCTATGGCGATGGATGTTCAGGCCTTAGCCAACCAGTTTGTGAGATTGGATCTTTTGGAGCCCAGTCGGGTTCTAGCCTGTGTGGTTTCCCGGTCTTCCCTATTTGATCGTATCCGGGAGCGGCAGTATGATGACCCTTATTTGCTTGTCCTTTAGGACAAGGTTCGGCGTGGAGATGCCAGAGAAGTGACCATTGGAGATGACAGGGTATTGAGGATGCAGGGTCGGATTTGTGTGCCCAATATTGATGGTCTTCGAGAGTTGATTCTAGCAGAGGCCCATAGTTCATGATATTCCATCCATCCGGGTGCTGTGAAGATGTATCAGGACTTGAGGCTGCACTATTGGTGGAGGTGGATGAAGAAAGATATAGTTGGTTATGTGTCTAGATGCCTCAACTGCCAGCAGGTGAAGTATGAGCACCAGTGCCTGGGTGGGTTGCTTCAGCAGATAGAGATTCCTGAGTGGAAATGGGAGCGCATCACCATGGACTTTGTATCGGGACTCCTACGGACCTTGAAGATGTTTGATGCCATTTGGGTCATTGTGGATCGGCTGATCAAGTCCGCTCATTTCATTACTGTGTGTACCACTTATTCATCGGAGTGGTTGGCAGAGATTTATATTCGGGAGATCATTCGTCTGCATGGTATTCCAGTTTCTATTATTTCAGACAGAGGTACCCAGTTTACATCGCTATTCTGGAGAGCCGTGCAGCAGGAGTTAGGCACTCAGGTGGAGTTGAGCACAACATTTCACCCTCAGACGGACGGATAGTCCGAGCGCATTATTCAAATTCTTAAGGATATAATTCGTGCATGTGTGATTGAGTTTGGAGGGTCTTGGGATCATTTTTTGCCATTGACGGAGTTTGCTTACAACAATAATTATCAATCCAGTATTCAGATGGCGCCGTTTGAGGCTTTATACGGATGGTGAGCGGGTTCTGCTTCGGGTTTCGCCTATGAAAGGTGTCATGAGATTTGGGAAGAAATGAAAGGTGAGTCCGAGATTTATTGGGCCTTTTGAGATATTGAGGCGAATTGGTGAGGTTGCCTATGAGCTTGCCTTACCTCCCAGTTTGGCCGGAGTCCATTCGGTATTTCATGTTTCGATGCTCCGGAGGTATCACGGTGACCCGTCGCGCGTGTTGGATTTTAGTTCAGTCCAGTTAGACAAGGATCTATCCTATGTTGAGGAGCTAGTGGCTATATTGGACAGGCAGATCCGAAAGTTGAGGTCAAAGAACATAGCTTCGGTGAAGGTTCAGTGGCGGGGTCAGCCGGCCGAGGAGGCGACTTGGGAGACCGAGCAGGATATGCGCAGCAGTTACCCTCATCTTTTCACTACTTCAGGTATGTTCTCTATGCTCGTTCGAGGATAAACGAATGTTTAAGTGTAGGAGGATGTGACGACCCGGCTGGTCATCTTAAGAATTAATGCCCTGATCCCCTGTTAAATGCTTCCCCTAAGTTCATTTCTGCTATTTTGGTTTGCCGGGACGTTCGGTGTTGGGTTTCGGAGAGTTTTGGGACACTTAGTCCCTAAATGAGAGCTTAAGTGTTGAAAAATGGTCCGTAGTCAGAACAATGTGAAGACGATCTTGGAATGGAAATCTGATGGTTCCGTTAGCTCCGTTAGGTGATTTTGGGGTTGGGAGTATGTTCAGGATGTATTTTGGAAGTCCGTAGCTCATTTAGTCTTGAAATGCCGAAGGTTGAATTGCTAAAGTTTTCGGTCTGATAGTGAGTTTTTGATCTGAGGACCGGAACAGAATTTCGGAAGTTGCAGTAGCTCCGTCGTGTAATTTGGAATGTGTGTGCAAAATTTCAGGTCATTCGGACGTGTTTTGGTTGGGTTTTTGATTGAAAGTGTATTTTGATGAAATTGGAAGTTCTTAGGCTCAAATCCTTGTATTAATCGAGTTTCTGATGTTATTTTAGGTAGTTTAAGGATTGGTACGAGTTTGAATGAGGTATTAGGTGTTATTGGTGCTTTTGGTTGAGGTCTCGGGGTCCTCGGGGTGACTTCGGATGGTTAACGGAAAAAAATTTGAGAAGTGTGCAGCAGCTGATTTCTTGTTGCTTCTACTATTTTTGCATCTGTGGCTTGGGAACCACAGATGCGGCGCCGCAAAAGCGGCTAAATGGCCGCATAAGCGGCTTTGCCCTTTTCCCTCAGAAACCGCAGAAGCGGTGCTATTCTCGCAGAAGCGGCTCAGGCATTGCAGATGCGGGCTCCTGTATCTCCTTAGTTTTCGCAAAAGCGGATGTTCCCCCGCAGATGCGGAATCGCACCTGTGACCCTTTCATCGTAGATACGGCCCCTACCTTTTAATGAAAATCGCAGAAGCGGCTCTTGTTCCGCAGAAGCGGAAATCCCTGTGCAGATATACCAAATTCGAGGACTTAGTTTCAAAAGTTAGAAAAATCAATTTGGAGCTCGCGAGAGGGCGATTCTGAGTGGGTTTTGAAGAGAAGATCATTGGTAACGTTTTCTTAATCCTTTTTAGTTATATTCCATCAATACATAGGTAAATCCTTCCTTTAAATTAGAATTGAGGATCAAAATTTGGGAAAGATTAGGTAAAACTTCATAGGCTAACCTATTGAGTGTTGAGTGGGTGTTTGGCCTCCGATTTGGGAGATTTTTATATGGTTGGACTTGTGAGAGTACGAGGATTCTGAAAATGTAAAAATTATTTGATTCTAAGATGTTGGCCTGAAGGGCATTTTGGTTATTTTACCTAATTTCACGATGTAACTTTGAATTTAATAGTAAAACCAGTTGTTTGCTATGTCATTTTCAATGTGTAATTGAATTGAATAGATTTGGGCCATTTGGAGCCGGATACTCATGGCAAAGGCGTGGTTTCTAGTTGATTTCTGTACCAGTTATAGGTAAGTGGCTTGTCTAACCTTGTGTGGGGGACCTTTCCCTTTAGGATTTGTTATTTGGTATTTTGAGTGCCTTGTGCGCGAGGTGACAAGCGCGTACTTGAGCCAATTATTGAAAATACGGTTTTTGCTTAAGATATTGAGATTGAGTTTCTTTCATAATTGCCTTATTCTACATGCAGTTATAACCTGTGCTAGATTAGGAAAGCATGTTTAGTTGATTTAACTTTTCTAATTGCTTAAGTTGTCTTGACTGTACTACGTGAAGCATGCTAGGCCAGTACTACATGTTGCTTGTCTTTTGTACTTAATTTATGTGTATCTTCTGGTTCTGATTGCGCATTTACATTGGGACTATGGATGTGGGATTCCGGTAGATCCCCCACTTGTTTGTTTACTTTGGGTCTACGGGTTCGATTCCCGGTAGATCCCCCTGCACTTTTACTTTGGGACTGTGGGTTAGATTCCCGATAGATCCCCCTACATATTGATGGTTGGACTACGGGACGGTATCCCAGAAGATCCTTTAGATTTAAATATGTGATGGACTATGGGACGGTATCCCAGGAGATCCACTAGACAGATGAGAAGAAGGACTACAGGACGGTATCCTAGGAGATCCTCATGGTTATCACAGGTATTGAGCTGTACACATTTCATGTTTACTTGTTATTTGTGTAGTTGTTATTGCCTCGTAGGTTTGTCTTATCTTACTACTGTGCTTATTATTACTGCTATTTCTCTCCTACTATTAATTTATTATTATATTTTACATCAGAAGGGCCCTGACCTTCCTCGTCAATACCCAACCGAGGTTAGGCTTGGCACTTACTAAGTACTGCTGTGGTGTACTCATGCCCCTTCTGCGCATGTTTTTCATGTGCAGATCAAGGTTCCTCCATCCAGGCGTACTATCATCGAGGCGGAGAGATCTAGCGGAGACTTCGAGGTATATCTGCAGTGTCCACAGATCGAAGAGTCTCCTTCATTATTCTATCTGTAGTGTTTAGATTCTATCATAATTTAGATGTAGACATTCTGGAGATGAGAGCATTTATGGTATTTCCTTTATGCCTGCGTTTTCCTTGAGTTTTCGGGTTTTGCGATTGAGTTGTAGACTTCCACATTCTGTTTTGAGTGTTATAGGCAGTTATTATTTTAATACGTTTAGTTTTATTTAATTATTCAGCAAGTTAGGTTGTTATTTCAGCATTGTTAGGCTTACCTAGTTGTAGGAACTAGGTGCCATCACGACATGTTCATGGGGGGTGAACTGGGGTCGTGGCATGGGCCCAAAGGGAGCCTAGTATCATGATTTATCAAGAGTTTGAGACAAATTGGTTTGCTAAATGAAATTTGGAATTGAATATGATTAACAATATCTGAATCAAATACAACTCACATTCTAGGCTAACATGGATACTATAGTAATAACTCCTCTCTTAATTGCAATGACAACCCCTAATGCAAATCACTTACTCAAAATACCCCCAACCCCTGCAAAATCGTAATTCACAGCACATGGAAACATATCATCAGATACCTATTTCATACTAGATGTTTGAATCAAATCGGGCAAACCAACTTTAAAGAACATGACAAGCATATGTTGATTGCAAACAAAACACATGCACTTTGAATAGAAGGCATTGTGTCACCATGCTCCAACCCCAAAAATTTAATGATTATAGGCCCTAAAAAAACTACAAAGTCACGAATTCAAGAGGGGCAATGTTCAATCCAATTGTCTTAGAAAGCCATAAAAATCATTTGCACCTTGCACACAGGCTGATGATGACCTCTCTAGCATCTAAAGTAAAAATGAACTAACATCTAACTAAACAGGCTGCTACTCAGAAGTAGATGCAAACAACAACCAACAATTCGAACGAACAAACATGTTACTTGAGCTTTCAGGGAGATTTAAAGTGAAACCAAATACCATAACGAAAGTTCAGTCATACAGTACTAACATCCAAAATACATAACATTTTCCAGAGAGATGAACCTCATACTAATTTCAAATCAAATCCATCACCTAAAGGGCATTGTCCCTAGCCAGCAAGGGAGTATAAACATCTTACAACTAAAAATTCGAAACAAGGACAAAATTAAGCTAACATAATGAGAGAAAATGGGCATTATGCTTCCAATCTCCAAACTTCCATATCACAATATTTTTACATTAGATGGGGTAAAAAATGTACCTGGAAAGCAAAGAAAAGCAGGAAAGTGAGTATCAGCAACCATAGGCAGTATTGACAACAATATAACAATGTCTACAAGGCCGAAACCAGTCCAAACATCAGGCCCAGTTCCAATAGACTTAGATCCAATTTCTAAACCCAGATTCCAATTAAAATGGATTTCAACACAGTCTTAGCTCAAAATCAATTTTCAAAATCAAATTTAAACTATCCTCAAGCACGTATGAATCAAATATTGTCTCTGAAATTCAAAATCTCATAAATTATAGCAAGAAACTCGATGGGACAGTAATTTTCTAGTTGTTTGTAATTGCTGATTTTTGCTCTATTCGACTCTGATTTTTTCTCTTCTCCAAAATATATGTGTTTTCAGTTCTCAAATTCCAGACTCTATCCCCTTAATTATCCTTATATCAATGTATGTCCCTAAACTTCAGACTATCTCTCAGTTATATACCCTTCATTCTGCCATCTTTGAATTCTATCCTTAACTCTCTCAATTCTTTCTATATATGATCTCTTAAGCTCTGTATTTTATCTCTCAATTGTCTCTCCTGTATATGTTCTCCTCTATCTTGTTCTGTATTCTCAATCTGTATATCAATGTGTGTGTATCTATCCTTAAATCTCTCTTTAACTCCATATTCCTTTTATATCTCCTTTCTTTTAATGTCAATTTTGCAGTCTTTAAATATACTTTCAATTAGTGCAATTTCCACTGTCAAATTATCCTTTTCATTCTTTAATTATCCATTAATTTAGTTCTTTTATCTAAATTTAGCAGTGCACCACCAACATTGTTAGCAGCCCTATTCAGTCATTGAGATTCAATTCCCAAATTATCCTCTACACCCATGTTAATTACCCCTTGGGCCAGGCAGATTCTGGGTCAACTATCCTAGTTAAATGCGTCATAGACCACAAATTGAATCCCTATTTGGGACGGTTTCTATTTACACATCAATTACACTCCTTAAAGGCCCCGGAATAGAATTTGACCCCATAATTTCCTACATAAATAAATCTAAAATCATTTTTCAAAAGTATCCAAAACAAGAACAAAATTTACTGAACTAGACATCATTGTAATTTAATCATATCAGAGCCCTAAATTTATTAACTAGTGATAAAACGTGATACTAAAACTGAGACAATAATCATGCCATGACCAAAATAGGATTGAATGACAAACTAGAGAAGAACAAACAATAGTTACCAAATTGGACAAATCCTGACTTGAATTCTGACTCAATGGTCCAAAAAATAAGTAAAGTGGAAGAACAGAAGCCGGAATATCAGGATGATTCGAACAGAAGAAGAACTTACCTCGTAGCACTTGACTTCGATCCTGACTTTTTGATTTCATCGTCAAATAATATTGACCTCTTGTTCTTTGTCAAGAACAAGCGGACAACACTATGTCACGACAAAATCAACTCTAAACTCTTAAGAAGACTGGAGCAATCACCTTGCACGCTTGGATTTTGACTTGGTTCTTAGAGATGTTGATTTTGGATTCAAGATTCGAGAGATTTAAGGAGGATTTGACGGAAGTGGTTCATGGATTCAGTATGAGGGGAAGAAGGGGGTTCAGGGGTGTTGATTTGGGAAAGTTGGTGGTGGCACCGCCACCAGAGAAACTATGGTGGCGCTAGGGTTCATAGTTTTGAACAAAGATTCGAGGGGTTACAGGGAGTTTTCAGAGAAATAGAGTGGGGATCCGGGATAGGGTGGTGGAGAGGAAGAGACGTTGATAATTTCACGGTGGTTGGACGCCGGCTATCACCGTAGGCGAATTTCAGCAGGCGGCAGGCGGCAGTTCATGGTGGCGTTACATTTGGTCTCTGAAGGGATGAGAGATGGGGGGAAATGAAATGGGATGGGTCGGTTTTGGGGGTTTGATATATTAAAATGTTTGATTTAATTAGGGTCGTTGGATGACTGGAATCCAACGGCTCTGATTAAATCATAAATGGGAAACGGGGTTGTTTTAGTTTCATGGGGCCGGACCGGTTCAGGGGCGGGTCAGGGTTAGGTAACAGGCGAAGCTCTAGACCGTTTGATCATCAGATATCAATGGCCAGGGTTAGCCATTACAAAAATGACGTCGTTTGGGTCTAGGCTGAGACGGACCGGTTTGGGGTTTGTATTGGGTTGGGTTAATTGGATTATGACCGGGGAAATAGAATTGGACTTATGAATTTAATTACAACTTGCCCAACATTCCAATTTTCTTGTTTTCCTTTCTTACTTTATTTTTCTTTTCAATTTTCTTTCTAATAAAATACAAACCTAAACTAATCCTTGACCAAATTATCCTAACAATATTAACTAACTCTAATTTGTAATTATCACAAATAATTAAATACCAAATTAAAAGAAAATAACACAATTTTGACATTAAATACTAAAATGCAAAGTACGTTATTTTTTGTGATTTTTTTTTGTAAAACAACAACTTACTTAATTAATCCTAATTGTAAAATTAAATTCTAAATGCAAATGCAATCTATTTTTGTATTTTTCCATTGATTTAAACGAAATAAACATGCACAAACAAATACAAACAATAACGGAAAATAACACGAAAATCCACAAAATTGCAAACAATGAAAAAAATTATTTTATTTTGAATTTTCTAGGAGTAATTCTCATAGGGCAAAAATCACGTGCTCACGCATTCTGACTATTTGCTTGCACTTTGGCTTCACAAGACTACTGCTTTCTTCTTTTGTTTCGCTGATACTGGTATGTTCTAGTTTGGTTTTCAGCCTCATCCCAATGTGTTTATTTTACAGTTTCTACACCCATGTCTACTTTACTGCCTATGTTTAATGTTAATCAGCATGTTAATTTCTTTGCATATGCTTTTATTGTGAACCCCTGTACCTCTGTCCCCTTGTATATGTTTGAGTTGAAGTTCAGAACATGGCAACATCCAAGTTGTTGCTCATATTTTGGACTTGATCTTTTAGGGGATCCCAACTCCCAAACAATGTGGCCTAACAGGCTTGTTGGGATGTGCCAGCACTTCCAATTGCTAGGTATGACCACCAGCCTATCTCTGATTTTCCCTAGAATTCACTCTCTATGCTTACATTCATTCCTAGTTTCTAAGTTCTGCACCCCCCTCCCCTCCTATGAGCCTTGCCTTGGGACCTTGAGCTCCCTCTGAACTTGGACATTTGAGGGTTGGATCTTCCAAACTGCACTATGACTCAATCTTGCAATGTATTTGGGTGTGAGCACTGCCCGGAATCCATGAGGCTCTTAGGGAACTCTGACACACCCCAAATGAGAAAGGCTTGGGATTTTTATCTTTGGAGTTGGTTTACTTCATGCTTTAGGTAGGAAACCTGAATCAGGCTCTCCATGGTTGTAAAATTTTAGTTCTCTGATGTAATTTTACCTTTTCTTATTTATTCTAGGCTGTAATAACTTGTAATAACTATTGGGGCTATTAGTGAAAAGGGGAGGGTAAATCATGTATGTGAAAGGGGTAGATATCATGTTCCTAGGTGATTATTATACTTCTGCACTCATATCCTGCTTTCAACTTTCGTTGCTGCATTTCATATAGAAACCATGTCTATAGGATTCTGCATTTCATATAGAGACCATGTCTATAGGTTCTTTATTTCATATAGAAATCATGTCTATAGGTTCTGTATTTCATATAGAAACCATGTCTATAGGTTCTGCATTTCATTTAGAAACCATGTCTATAGGTTCTGCATTTCATATAGAAACCATGTCTATAGGTTCTGCATTTCATCTAGAGACCATGTCTATAGGTTCTCCATTTTAAATAGAAACTATGTCTATAGGTTCTGCACTTCTGCATTATATAGAGACCATGTCTATAAGTCATATCTGAAATGTTGGATATCATATAGATAATATGCCTATAAGGCTTCCTGAATTTTGCATCTGCGTCTATCACTAGGCAAACTTGTTTATATGATCTTAAACTAAACAACATTCAAATATCATGTCCATAGGGTTTCTGCATTCTTATTACGCCTGTAAAAAGTGTTTAAAGACAATAATGCCTAGAAAGCATACCTATAGAGACTATTAATTAAATCTGAATCGTGCATTCGCTTAGAAGTCTAAAATCAGTAATAACAATAATGACTGCAAAATTTATACTCCTGTAATTGATAGCTTCTTTTCCTAAATCAGCATACTTCTTTTCTGAAACTGATAGATATCATGCCTATAGGTTTTCGTTTAACACTTAGGCAGGCCATGGGGTAATTTACAAATTGAATCAGATTTTATTAACTACAACCAGCAGGCAGGCCTGATTTGGGCTTCTTATCTGAAATATGTAATAGATCAGTCTGTCACAAATTTTAAATTTAAACAAACCCTAATCTATACCTGTAAAGACATATTAAATTATATGCTTCTCTTTGTATTTAAGGAGGTTTGTTTGATCCCTTTCTGTCTGTTGTGTGTTTTCTCCCCCATATTTGTTATGTATGTGTTTTGATTGTCGACTTAGAATTTTGTCCTTTGAAACCATAAAACTCACACCCCTTCCCTTTAGGATTAGTAGTCCCAAATACCTCCGGGGCTGAAAGGATTGGGGCGGGTAATAGCATGCAATAGGAAAACGAGACTATTCCACGCTTTAATACCTTAACGGGGTGGGAAAGGGTAGATATGGATATGATGACCACGCTATAACACCACGTGTATAAACGGTTACCGGGTGTTGTGTGGGATGATCCATATTATTTATAAACCTAGGACCCCCCTCCATTTACTTGTTCATTTTGTTTCAAAAAACTATTTTTCTAAAACTTCAGCTTCTTTAACTTCTTTTAATTTCAATTGCTTACCACAATTATGTGAAACCCCCTTCCCTTTAATTTGTTTGTTTTATTCCAAAACTGTTTTTCTCAAAATTCCAGCTTCTTTAACTTCTTTAAATTTCGATTGCTTGTAACCATTATGTGAAAACCCCCTTGTATTTGTAATTCTTGCTTGTTTACTTGCTATTTGCATTTAAAGTCACAATTATAGTATGATCGGGAACCACACTAGTGGATATCGACGGGTGTCTAATTCCCCTCGGGATAATTTCCAGCCCTTACCCAATCTCTGGTTTTCTAAATCAAAGTTCTTCTTAGTGTCCTAATGCACTTAATCATTAGGTGGCGACTCTTCAATTCAAACCCAGTTCCCAAAAGGAAATGAGTTGTCCTCCCAAATATCATAAACCCGATTTCGCTAGAAAAAGGGGGTATCGACAACATCTACCATACTGAGCAACAATAGGTTAGGTTTGGTCTCAAAACCACCAAGAACAACTAAACATGACCGATACACACGCTCAACAATAATGGTATCGTCCACAAGCGTGGACACACAGACATGAGAACTCAAAAAAGCATGGGATATACCCAAATATGGAGTAAAGTAAGATGATACATAGGAATAAGTGGAGCCTGGATCAAAAAAGACTGATGCATCTCTATGACAAATCGGAACAATACTGTGATAACGGAGTCAGATGCAACTGCCTCATTCCTAATCGCAAGAGCATAACATCTTGTCGGCCACCCCCAAGGGCAACCTCTACCCGCCCGACCTCCACCTCTAGATGTCTATGTAGGTGGAGTGGCAATTGGTGCGGTAACTACAACTTGAGAAATTTGAGGACCCTATGGAATATGTGGGGCCTAAGTAGTCCGCATAGGTGCACCCCGCTTGAGTTTGGGTAGTCCATCACCATGCGACGAGAGTCACCACACTCAAAATAAGCTCTCAGAGGATGTGGCTGCTAGAATTGGCTTGAGCCTAGTAGGCTGGACTGTCCGCTGAAAGCATCCCTTGTAGGAGGTGTAATAGACAGTGGCGATGCATAATGGGCAACCTGAGACCTGGGAGTGGCCGGAATATCAATAGAAGCTGAAAGTGCTGAATGAACAAGATGACTCACATAGCCTCTACCATGTAAGGTTACAACTGGGGAACGGGCACCATTATATGTGCAAGAATCTCGAGGAATCTTGGCCTCCCTCTCCTTTCTCACCTAGGCCCACTTACCCTGCTATCTCCGAGCGATTTCCATAGCCTGCTAGTATGGGATGTTAGTCTCCAACTCTCGATCCATGATGAATCTAATAGGAGGAAGATCCCCTCGATAAATCGACGAACTCGCTCTATGATAGTGGAAACTAATGCAGGTGCATGTATAGACAACTCTCTAAACCGGACTACATACTCTGATACGGCCATAGCACCTTGGAGCAACTGCTCAAACTTTACGCGCCATGTATCTCTAAGACTCTAGGGAACAAACTCCCTCATGAACATCTCTGAGAACTAAGCCCAGGTAAGTGAAGCTACCTCAGTCGGGCTACCCAACTCATATGCTCGCTGCCATTGATAAGACGCTCCCTTAAGCTGGAACGTAGTGAAAGCGGCCCCACTCAACTCCACAATACTCATAGCACGCAGGATATGGTGGCAGTCATCCAAAAAACCGTGTGCATCCTCTGAAGCCAATACACTGAAAGTTGGAGGGTGGTACTTCTTGTACCTATTGAGCCTGAGTTGCTCCCTCTCATAAGCTGCTACCCTAATATCGGGCTGAATTGGGGCAACCAGCTACACTGGTATAACCCCTTGTACCTGGTCAACATGGACGTGTTGTTCTGGGTACGAGCATCGAGAGTCTGTGCTCTTCCTCCGTCCCGATATGTGACAGGACCAAATGGGATCAACCCTGTCTGAGCTAAAGTTTCAAACATGCTCAAAAACTAGTTGAGGGTCTCCTAAATTGCAGGGTTAGTAACAAGCATCTCAGGTGCCTGCCCTCCGACTGGAGATATTGGTGGCTCATCTGTAGCAGCTCGGGTAGGTGTTTTGGCTGCACCACGTGCCCTTCTTCAGTGTCTGCCCCGACCTGGGCCTCTCGTAGCTCAAGCAGGGGCACAGATACCTGATCATCAGATCCAGTTGTGTGTGTCCTTATCATCTATGAGAGAATATAAAGACAGAGATTTAGAATTTCGATGACAACAAATTCTCACGATAAGGAATCAAAGAAGTGAAGCTTTTCCTAACAGTTCCATAGCCTCCAGAAGATATGTACAAACTTATCCGTACCGATTCATGACACTCTACTAAACCGACTTATGACTCGTAACACCTATGAACCTAGAGCTCTTATACCAACTTATCACGATCCAAATTTCCCTCCGTAGTATGTCATGAAACATGATCCAATCCGAGTTAGAATCACTTACCCCAATGATCTCCTTGAAAAACCCTCGAAAACTCGCCTCACACCGAGCCCTCTAGGTCCAAATTATAAAAAATGCGATGAAACCCACGTTTTGAAACTTAAATTATGTTGCCTAGTCGCCCTTTATCGCGATCACGAACGCGAACAAAGACTCGCGATTGCGTAAAGTAATTCTCCCCATCTCGAATAAATGCACTTCGTGATCGGTTGAAACCAGCCATGAACGTGATGAATAAGCTACTTCCCCTACGCGACCGCATCCATGGCCACGCGAACGTGTAGAACAAGCCTTCCTCAACCCCCAGTTTCACCTTCCTTATACGCGAACGTGATCTACCCTGCGCGTTTGCCATGAATAAACTCAGCATACTTCATGATCGAACAAATCATCTCGCGGTCATATAGAACAAATTTCACCAATTCCCAAATAGCTCTCGCGATCGCGAAACCCCACTTGCGATCGCGTACAAGGAAACTAGCAGTAGCAGATTCAGCAGTCTTAAAGGTTCCGAAATACGTCGAACATGATCCCAATTACAAGCGAGGCTCCTGGGACCTCAACCAAACATACCAATAAGTTCCATAACATCATACGAACTTGTTCGAAGTGTCAAATTCCATCAAACCATACTGGAACCATGATTCATGCGTCAATTCAAGCCTAATGAACTTATGAACTTTATAATTTCAAAACTAATGCCGATTCATACCAAATAACTCAGATTGACTTTAAATTTTGCACACAAATCATAAATGATATGACAAACCTATTCCAACTTCCGAAATCGGAATCCGACTGCGATATTAATAAAGTCAACTCACTGTCAAACTTTCCGACATTCTAAAACTTCAACTTTCCAACTTTTGCCAATGCACGTCGAAACAACCTACGGACCTCCAAATCAACATCTAGACACGCTCCTATATTTAAAATCACCATACGGAGCTATTGAAATATGTTAAAACTCTATTTTAGAGTCATCTACAGAATAGTCAAACTACGGTCAACTCTATCAACTTAAGGTTGCAACTTAGGGGCTATGTGTCCCATTTCACTCTAAGCTCATCCTAAACCAAAACCAAACATCCCCGAAAGTAACATAACCACAATATAATATAGAGGAGGCAATAAATAAGAGATCGAGGCTAAAATAGTCAAAACGACCGGCCTGGTCGTTACATCTTTGTTGTATAAAAGCCATATGTTGTCTCAATGACATCTCACATTATTCTACAAAAAAAAACAATTCATCTCTGCAAATTTCCTCATTGAATGGTCAAGATTTTCACTTTGTAAAAAAAAAAAAAAAAAAAAAAAAAAAAAAACTTTTCACATATGTCATTTTTCTTTTTTGTTTAGTGGGTGTTGGAATTAACATAACAGTGAAAATATTGTGGTCTTGTGGTGGTAGATTAGTGGCTATATAATGGAATAAGGATGGGAGGTGTAGGCTGTGGTGAAAAAGATAATGGGAAAGAGGTGAGGTAGGTGAAAAGTTTATTTACAAAAGTATTTTAATGAGATTGGAAACAACTTAAAGTACTTATTTATTAGAAAAATCACTGGGGAGAAATCGGCACTAGGATTTGAGAAGGGATCCAATTAGAGTGTGTCTTTGTCTCCTAGATTTGCTATCTTGATTTCTCATCTCCCCTTTCTTTCTTTTTTTTAAAAGATTTATTTAAGAGAATATGTACTACAAAAAATCTACATATAAACTTATAAAGAAATTCATATTAGTAAACTTCAGTAAGTAAGTTAAAGAAGAAAAAGAAGAAAGGACGTAAGTATTCTCATGAATAAGTAGTCGATCGTTTTCTCTTCTTTTTTTTTTTAATATTATTTATAGTAAACACTATATATTTCTTTTTTTAGTTGTAAACTAACTCAAGGATCAAATATATGTAAATAATTAATTACGTTACTATATTTATATAATTAATACTATTTAGAGAGATTTAAGAATTAAGGATATAGTTCTAAGTTTAATGTCGTTAGCTCGGCTTATTTTAAATTTTCTTTTAAGCAATAAGAATTGTTGAAACCTATTTGCCAAATATTCTGGTGACATAAGGCATCAATCGATGATCATTTACCTTAAATTTTTCTTCCCTATTTATATGTTTATTTCAATGACACAATATGGGTAATCTTTGTTACTGTATGTGGTCTTGTCCAAGGTGACTTAAACTTTCCTGGGAATTATCTCAATCGGCTATTGTACAACAAAACCTAATCTCCAACTTTAAAATCTTTATGGCGGATGAGCTTGTCATGTCATTTTTTTATCTTTTCCATGTACAATTTAGCATTTTTGTATGCTATACGTCTGAGTTCTTCTAACTCATCAAGCTGGAATAGACGATTTTTACCAGCATCTGGAAAGCTTAGATTCAACAATTTGATAGACCAATATGTTTTATGTTCTAATTTCACAGGTAAATGACAAGCTTTCCTAAAAACTAGTCTATAAGGAGATGTACCTATGGGGTTTTATAAGCAGTTCTGTATGCCCATAAAGCATCATCCAATTTTAAAGACCAATCTTTTCAAGAAGAACCAACAGTTTTTTCTAAAATTCTTTTAATTCTTTGTTAAAAACTTCTACTTGCCCGCTTGTTTGAGAATGATATGGAGTTCCTTTTTTATGATTTACTCAATATTTTAACAAAAAACTAGCAAATTATCTATTTATAAAATGAGTTCCTTGATCACATATTATAACTCGTGGAGTTTCAAATCTAGAAAAAATATTTTTCTTGAGAAAAGCACAAATAATATGAGCAATATTTTTCTAGTAGCAATTGCTTCTACCCATTTTGGAACATAGTCAACAACTACCAAAATATATTCATAGCCAAAATATATTCATAGCCATTTGAAGGACGACCCATAAAATCAATGCTCCAACATCAAATATCTCACACACAAAAATAAAGTTAAGAGGCATTTCATCTCTTTTTGAAATGTTACCAATTCTCTATCATTTATCGCAAGTGGCGACATAATTCCTTGCATCTTTGAATAGAGTAGGCTAGAAAAAGGCAACTTATACTTTAGTTGTTGTCCTTCTTCCTCAATAATGTCCTCCTACAGCCCCATCATGGTAGTGACTTAAGATGTTGTTCATTTATGCCTCCGGTACACATCTCCTGATTATGTCATCTGCACAAAAATTAAACAAGTAAGGATCTTCCAAGTAATAATATTTTGCTTTGTTTCAAGTTTTTTATTTTGTTCATAAGAAAAATCGTTTGGAATCAATCCTCCAACCAAGTAGTTGGCAATATCAGGAAACTAATATGGTTGATTTATAACGGTTGTGACTAAAAATATATGTTAATCGGGAAATTTCTCTTTGATATCTTCTATCTCAGTAGAATATTTTTTCAAACGAGACAAATGATCAGCTACCTGATTCTCAAAACCTTTAGGATTAATTATTTTAAGATCGAATACTTACAAAAGGAGTATCAATCTTAGCAATCCGGTTCTAGCATCTTTGTGACCTAAGAGGTACTTTAAAGCTGCATGATTAATATAAATTATAACTTTTGTTCCTATCAAATAGGAACAGAATTTGTCAAATTCCAATACTATGGCTAGTAGTTCCTTCTCAGTCGTAGCATAATTCGTTTGAGTTTCATTAAGTTTTCTACTGGCATAGTAGATAGGTCTGAAGATCTTGCCTCTCTTTTTTCCCAATATCGTTTCTACTGATGTATCATGTAATGACCCGACCAGTCATTTTTGCGAATTAGCGTCTCGTTCAGCGGCCTAAGGTCTCGAGCTGCTTTATAATATGCATTATGACTTGCATGTGTGACGAGCACAAAACACCACTTAAATTATGCTCGCTAATTAAATGTAATATAGTAAAATATAGTATCCATAGAGATTGGAGTTAAACAATATTATCGTAGTTTCTAGCTTAATTGCTATCCAAGATGATTAAAAATTGAGATTTATATGAATTATGCTAAAACTAACTAAGAATTTAGAGCTAATTCACTAAAGACAATCTAAGCAATGAATAAGCAAACAAAGATATCAATGGGAGAAGATAAGGTTTTGACAAGATAGGTGCAAGATAATTGTCTGGAATTTAACTCTAGTTAATTCTCTTCTAATGTTCAAGTAAGTCTATCTAATTCACTCAATTATTAGTTCAAACATAAAGTAGAAACTGCTCTCCGAATTAAGTCTCAACCTCACGAGATGAACTAATTTAAGCTCTGTGAAGATATGCAAGAATGCGTAGTAGATTGGTCTTTAGGAGAACCTCTCTCGATTATCCCCCTAACTAGGTTTAATCATTGCTTCAACTAGTCTCTTTCGATTACTAATCCACAAATAAATATCAATACACTAAATACATCAAACACTAAAGGGAACTACTCCATAGACATGGATTAATTCATCACAAATAGAATTAAAATAAAAAAAAACATAGATTCAATCCAAACTCGGGTTTTGAATGAGGAAGGAATCATGAAATCCTTGTACCTTTTCTCGTCCAACTCTTCCTTAGCCTCCTTAGGTCGATTATTTGTCAAAAGTCCAGAAAATAACATTTTTCACGTATTTATATCAAGTAGGGTCGGGCCGAGGCAAAACCACCTTCTCCTAGCCGAAATAGGACATTGGCTTTGTAAAAATTACACGGGCACGTCGCATGGGCGACGCGCCATGCCAGACATTAGTGGGGAAATCCAGAGAGCTCAACTTCTATCAGGCAACGCAAAATACAGTGTTGCCTCACACTATGCGTTGCATTAGTGCAAATTTCTGAGAGTTTGATTTTTGCTCGAATTCTGATATTTGGTTGTGGTTCTCGATCCCCGAACGTGATCCCGACTTAATTCAGTTGGCTTTTACTCAGACTTCAAAGCTCCAAATAGCTCGAATTAGCTCTGTAACATCTACATCACTCGGAACCACTCCTACAAGGTATAAAACATACAGTAAGTACAAAACAATAACAATTAAAGCTCAAACACAATTAAAGTGTAATAAATTAGAGAGAAATTGATAATAGGTGAATTTAACTATAATCACACCTTGAATAATCACATTCTTATGTTGTTTTGATGATATATATGATAACAAAATGCTCTTATTAGTGTTTTTCATGATTTATAGGTAATAAATGGCTAAGGAAG
>MU678873.1:171232-202065 GCA_026770625.1 Nicotiana glauca | reverse complement strand
ATGAGTAGCTAATTTCTTTGTCTAAGGTCTTGATGGAACCTATTGGGGGATGAACTTCTCGTTTATGTTAATGCAAATTTGCCATTTTTAATCTTTATTTATTCAACTATGTTCTTGTTGTAGTTAATTGACAGGATCCTCAATTAACTGGGCCTATTCAGTGTACATAACTTGGAAAAGAGTGCATATTTAGGTAGTTGTTGAATAACACCATTCCTAAACTAATAAGAGGAATCTATATTTGTGGGTTTAAAGGCGGGATTAGGAATAACGAAGCCTTGGGTGTAATCCCAAATGAACTGTGTTAATTAAAGCTAGCTAGTGTATTTCGGGAGAATGCAATAGTATATTACTGTGATTGCTCGGGAGAGAGTTACGGTGAGATGAGTGTTCATGATTGATAAAGTGAGTTGGTAAATTTGTATGAAGCATAAACAGAAGGGATTCCATCAATAGGGGAAGTCATTACCTTAGCTTGTCTCTCATATTTGTCTACAACCTTAGTTATTAGTTATAGCTTGTTATTTTTCTACAACTTTAGTTCATAAAGAAACCTCAAACAGTGATTCAAAAGTCTTTGGAAGCTGGTTCTAAAGAATTTAGTGGGTCTAAAGGTAGTAGTTGATAGGTTGACTCTCTGTGAAATCGACCCTGGGCATAATACTCGGGTTTTACTTGTAACGTCCACATAATCCTATTTAGAGGATACACTTGGGTGTGATCAGAAATGAACGACTAAAATATGAGATTATAGCCTACCATCAGTGAGCGATCGATTTTGGTTTTCAGATGCTTCGGGATCAATTTTAAAGAACAATTCTTGTTTTAGAAGCTTAAGTGAAAAGAGTTTATCGAAGTTTGACTTTTGTAGACGAATCCAGAAGGGAGTTTTGATGATTCCAATAGCTCCGCATGGTGATTTTAGACTTAGGAGTGTGTCCGGATAGTGATTCAGAGGTCCTTAGTTGAATTTGGCTTAAAACGACGATAGTTCAAAAATTAGAAGTTTTAGAAATTAGAAGTTCGACTGAGAGTTGACCTTGTGGTTATCGGGTTCAGATTTTGGTGTCGTAAATTGAAATAGGTTCATTGTTTCATTTATGACTTGTGTGCAAAATTTGAGGTTAATCGGAGTTGATTTGATAGGTTTTGGCATCGATTGTAGAAGTTGAAATTCCTTAATTTTCACTAGGCATGAATTGGGTTGTGATTCGTTGAATCGATTTTGTTGGATGATATTTGAGGCTTTCATTACGTGTTGTGTTTTAGGACTTTTTGGCATATTTGTTTGAGATCCCGGGGGCCTTGGGTGAATTTTGAACAAGTTTGCGTATTTCGGCACTTTGATGATGTTCTGGAGCAGATGAAGTGCGGAGGGAACATTTTTGGAGTGCTGATGTGCGGCCACAAACTCCCAAAGTGCAGAGTTAGTGGAAAATTTACATGTCACGACCTAATTTCCACTATAGGCCATGATGGCGCCCAACATTGCCGCTAGGCAAGCCAACGGTGAACTAACCATGTACTTATTCCTTTTATTAATTTCAAAGTAGTTGATTCGTATTCATTAAATAGTTATGAAGTGGAAAACCATAGTAAAGTAAAGCACAAACTATATTAAAGAGTAAATACATTAAAATAAATTCGCAAAACCATAAAGTGTCTACTAGCATTCTCCCAAAATCCGGTGTCACAAGTGTACGAGCAACTAGTAGAATATGCAAACATCTAAGCTAGTGTCTGAAATAAGATAGACGGAAATTAAATACAATAGAGAGACTGCGAGTGCTGCAGAACGGCCTAAAAGAGTAGCTCACCACTATGCCTCCGGGTAATAGGGGTGCGCACCTGAATGACTGCCAGATTCACCTGCCTTAGATCCTGCACGATTAGTGCATAAGTGTAGTGTCACGACCCAAATCTAAAACCTATCGTGATGGAGCCTATCGTGATACTAGGCAAGCCTATTTTCCCAAAAATACCACCAAATTAAGATATAAAAGTTAAGTAAAGATTCTTAATATTAGAAATTTCCATAAAAGTCAAAATTAAATTCAATTTTGAAAATGAAGTACGGAAAACGAGCCACAAACATCAGGGTGACACTAAGTCATAAGTGTCTAAGTACTTAAACTATTACATCAACTGTCTAAATGCCAATACAACCAAAAAGGAGAAATAGAAGGAGTAACAGGGTCCTACGGACGCTAGCCGCTACCTTGCATTCTCCGAAAGTCTGATGGCCTGAACTCAACAATCGCCGCGCTCAAACACATCTGAATCTGCACATGAAGTGCAGGGTGTAGTATGAGTACACAATTCAGCAAGTAATAGTAATAACTAAGGAAATGAGTAGTAGTGATGGGCGAAGCAAAAAAATTCAATTAATAATTTTTCACAGTTAAGGAATAACATGAGTAAGGGATCAGCTTCATAGATGATCAACTACTGCTAGGCAATTAGCAGAAAAATTCAACAGTAACAAAATAGATGAAACCTCACAAGCACTGTCACTTAATCCCTCAGCCCTCAATGCACACGCTCAATAGGTACCTGCGCTCACTGGGGATGTTCAGACTCTGGAGGGGCTTCTCAGCCTAAGCCCTAATCTACACGGACCACTTACGTGCTGTACGGACAACTCACGTGCTATGGTATCAATCTGTATTCGCATGGACAACTCACGTGCTGAACGGACAACTCAGGTGATATCATATCATATCTCACAACGGGCCATCGATCTCACTCAGTCATGTACCTCTCTAGCCTCACAGTTTTCAATAAATAAAGGCTAGCAGTCCAAATCAAGGTAATACAGTGTATTCAGCAAGAACATAACACAGACTGAGGTAAATGTACAAAAATCACTATGACTGAGTATAACTACTGTGTGCAGGGATAAAGCCTAAGCATGATCTCTAACATTAAGGCAGCCAAGTTCTAGCAGAAATGAAAACACATAAACACAAATGAAGGCTATTAGGCGTCACAGCCTCACGGGACGGACCAAGTCTCAATCCTTTGCGACGTACACCCACACGCCCGTCACCTAGCATGGGTGTCACCTCCAAACAGTCACTTGATATCAAATCTCTGGGTTTCATACTGTCAAAACCAGATTTAAAATTGTTACTTACCTCAAACCTGTCATATCTCTACTATGCGATGCTCTTGCCCCTCGATTCGGCCTCCAAATACTCCGAATATATTCATCATGAGCACAATACTATCAATTTATGCCAAAGGAATGAATTCCACAAGAAAAACTATCAAATTAGACCAAAAACCCGAAATTGGCTCAAACCCGGCCCCCAGGCCCAAATCTCAAAATTCAACAAAAGTTATAAAACTCGAAAGCCCATTCACATCTGAGCCCAACCATACTAGTTTCACTCAAATCTGACTTCAAATCGACATTCATATCCCAAAAATTTATTTTATGAAGTTTCTACAAGTTTTCCCAAATTTCCACCCAAGTACTAACCAGATGATGAAATCATTTATATATTCATGTGTATTAATCAAATCTGAGTTAGAATCACTTACTCCGATGAATTTCTAGAAAAACCCATGAAACATCGCCACAAACCGAGTTACCTAGGTCTAAAATGTGAAATAATGTCCTAGACCCCGTTTATATAGTGAACCCTTTGATCTTCCACTATGCGGTACGTGAAATTCCAAGCGCGGCCGCGCCTCCCAAGTCATAATGGTGCGGCCGCACTTTTTGGTGGTTGCACTACCAGTCTTTAGTAATCTGGCCATAACTTTCTCTAAATATGTCCAAGTGATGACTTCTGTACCTTTATGGAAACTAGACAAACTACCAGGCTACTACTTTTATTTTTTGAATCATCTAAAAATTTCTTGTAGATCAAAATATATAGGCTATCAAAGTCGGACCAGCGGATCTGCAGAACCTTTTCCCCGGAGTGCGGCCGCGGCAAAATTATGCGGTCTGTGAAATTCTGCCAAGGTCCACGAAATTCAAAGCACCAAAACCATACCTGAGTTTTGGTAAAGCCTGTACTCGCTCAAAACTCCCCCGAAACACACCCGAGGCCTCCCGGAACCTCAACCAAAGGTACCATCAAGTCTTAAAATATCATACAAACTCAATCGAGCTCTCGAATCACATCAAACAATAACAAAAACATGGATCGCACACCAATTCAAGCTTAATGGACTTGAAACCTCAAACTTCCACAACCGATGATGAAACCTATCAAACCTCGTCCGAATAACTTCAAATTTTTCACACACATCACAAATGACACTAAAAATTTACTCCAACTCTTGGAATTGCATTCCGACTCTAATGTCAAATTTTCCACTATCGACCAAAAATTACCAAATTCCAATTTCTGCAATTTAAGCCTAATTCTACTATGGACCTCCAAATTACTTTCCGGACACGCTCCTAAGTCCAAAATCACCTAACGGAGCTATCCGAACCATAAAAATCCAATCTGAGGTCAAATACTAAAAGTCAAAACTTGGTCAAACCTTTCAAATTTAAAGCTTCTAGCTAAGACCATTCTCCCAAATCAATTCCGGATAGCCTGAAAACCAAAACCGACGATTCACATAAGTCATAATACATCATACGGAGCTACTCGTGACCTAAAACAACTGAGCGAAGTGCAATTGCCCAAAACGACCAGTCGGGTCATTTCATGTAGTGTAAGTACAGAACAACATGTACCCAGTAAGTATCCAGTCTAACCTCGAAGAAGTAGTGACGAGGGGTCGATATCGACACTTACTATGGGCCAACAATTTAAAATATAGAAATTCTAAATAGGCAGGGAGAACGTGAATAATAATAATAATAACACAATAGCAAGTAGTGAGTAAATGATTCATTAATTGAAAATAAATTTAAAAGTCTCCAATTGTCACCTACTAACTTCCACAATTTTGGTCATTAAGTAAATTAGAACCACTCAAGCCATAAGATAATATAAAGTGTAATCGGGCTTCGAGTATTATCGCGCATGATTTATGTCGAGGTCGTACTTCCCGATCCAAAATATTATGTGCGCTACCTAGGATTGAACGACACGAACCATAGATGCATCTATTATATTACTGAGGTGAACGGGCCGCTACTATGAGAGTAGAGAAGTTTACCTCGTTCGAGGAAGTACTTGCGATGCGAGAGGACGGGGATTTCTTAGAGTTATTATGTATTTCCTCAATTCTTCCAAAAATAAGAAATCTAAATCAAATTTGTAAACTTTAAAATCCCTAGTATCAACTTATTCAAGACAAATATTATGCCTGTAAACACAATAGTACAAGTAAAGCATGATGTGGATCTATAACTACCCAGACATATCATGGAATATAGCTACGCACAGACTCTCATTACCTTATGTGTATGTAGCTCACCACACAAGTAATACATAACAAGGATACACCTAAGTGGATGATTCTCTCTTACAATGTTAGGCAAGAGACTGACCTGGTTCTCAAGCTCACTTCCGGTCCACAAATCCTCTTTAAAGCCTCACCTTGGTGCCAATCAACTCGAAACTAGCCAAATGTTATATAAATTAATAAATATGTACTCACAAGTTCATAATTTAGCTATTAGAGTAATGACCCAACCTAAATTGGAAGATTCATAAAATTCACCCCCAGACCCACGTGTCCGGATTTCAAAAATTTTCGAAAATAAATGTTACTCATAATCTCACGAGCTCAAATATATATATTCTACCAAAATTCCATAATCATTTTCGCGGTTAGATCTCATTTTTTATCAAAATCTAGGTTTTTCAACTAAACCCAAGATTTTTACAATTTTACACGTAATAATTTACCCATAATCTATGTATTAAACTTGTGTCGGGTAGGAATTATTTACCTTCAATAGCTAGGTGAAAACCCCACTTCAAAGAGTTCTGAAATTGTCCAACAATTGAAAGAAATGAACCAAAATAGCCTAATCCCCGATAATAAAAGCCCTCACTGCCTCCTGCAATTTTGCACTTGTGGGACCTTCGCCACTTCTGCGGGGCTGCCTCTATGGGAAGTTGTCCGCTTTTGCGAAATATGCACGCCCCAGCACTGGTCGCACATGTAGAGGAACCCCACATTTGCAGGCCCGCTTTTACGGCTCGCCTAATGCACCTACGACCATGCCATGTTGTCTCCCTCCGCATGTGCGTTCCCCCCATCGCAGAAGCGAGTCCACTTCTGCAAACGCTGACCAACCCACTCCCTTCTGCACCTGTGATCACTAGCTCGCACCTATGGCTACCTCCTCGCAGGTGCGAATGCACTAGAAATTGTTGCTGTTTCAACCATTGTTCCAAGTCCAAACAAGTTCCGTGCATTGTCCGAATAGCACCCGAGGCCCCCGGTGCCTCGCCTAAACATACTAACAAGTTTGTAAACATAAAACAAACCCGCTAGAACCCTTAGAACACATATAACAAAATCAAAATTAAGAATCATACCCCAAACAAAAATCGAATCAGCTTATGAACTTCAAGTTCCTCCAACTTACTCCAAACGCGCCAAATCGTACTTAAACTATCCGGAAAGACACCAAATGTTTGTGTGCAATTCTTAAATCACCATACAAAAGTATTCCCAATCAAAGAATACCAAAAGGACCTCGATAACACCAAAACCTACTTCAAACAAATTTTAAGGAACTTGAAAACCTCTAATGCTCCAACTTTAACTATTAAGCGCTAAAACGCTCTCGGGTCATCCAAAACCTGTTCCGAACATACGCCCAAGTCCAAAATCATCATACGAACCTATCGGGATTATCAAATCCCAGTTCCGGGGTCATTTACTCAAAGTGTTGACTCAAGTCAAACTTATCTAATTTAAGCCATTATTAAGGAACTAAGTGTTCTAATTTCAACCCGACCCTTCCAAACCCGAACTAACAATCCTTGCAAATCATAAAATAGTGAAAGCGGATATGTGGAGTCTTATATAGGGTATCGGGGATCTAGAAAGCAAAACGATCGATTGGGTCGTTACATTCTTCACCTCTTAAACAAACGTTCATCCTCAAACGGGTCTAGAATCATACCTAAAGTGCCGAATAGGTGGAGGTATTTACGTTGGATGTCCTCCTTGGTCTCCTCAACTGGTTGACCTCTCCGCTAAACCTTTACCATAGAAATCTTCTTGGGCCTCAACTGGTGAACATGTTTGTCAACAATGGCAACCGACTCCTCCTCATAACCCAGGCTCTCATCCATCTGAACCGTGTTGTAGTCTAACATCTGTGACCTGTTGGCACGATATTTCCAAAGAATAGACATGTACAAAACCGGATGAACTCTCGATAGACTGGGAGGCAAAGCAAGCTCATAAGCCACCTCCCCAACTCTCCTCAATACCTCAAATGGACCTATGAACCTTGGGCTCAACTTGCCCTTCTTCCTGAAACTTATGATCCCCTTCATCAGCTAAACCTTCGAGAGAACCTTATCGCCTACCATAAATGATAAATCATGTGCCTTTTGATTCGCGTAACTCTTTTGTCTAGACTGTACTGTGCAAAGTTGCTCCTGAATCAACTTTACCTTTTCCAAGGCATATCTTACCAAATCAATACCATATAATTTAGCCTTGTCGGGCTCAAACCATTTGATGGACGAACGATATCGCCGACCATGCAAAGCCTCAAATGGGGCGATCTTGATGCTGGATTAATAAGTGTTGTTGTAAGCAAACTAGGCCTAGGGTGAGAATCTATCACACTAACCTCCAACGTCAATGACATATGCCCTGAGTATGTCCTCTAGAATCTAAACTATCTGCTCTGACTACCCGTCGGTTTGCGGATGAAAGGCTATGCTGAGATCTATCGTGGTACCCAACTCATCCTGAACTGCTCTCCAAAAGTGTGAAGTAAAATAAGGGTCTCTGTCTAAAATGATGGAAACATGCACACCATGCAATCAAACAATCTCCTGAATGTAAATATGGGCCAATCTCTCTGAAGAGTACATAGTCAACAGGAATGAAGTGTGCCGACTTGGTGAACTTATGAACAATGACCCAAACTGCATCGACTTCCTCAAGACCCATGGAAACCCAACTACGAAGTCAATAGTGTTGCGCTCCCATTTTCCACTCAGGTATAATCATCTACTAGAGTAGGGCCACTGGCCTCTTGTGCTCATACTTGACTTGCTAGAAATTTAAACATCTCGCCACATACTCAACTATATCCTTCTTCATCTGCCACCACCAAGAATGCTTCCTGAGGTCGCGATACATCTTTGTAACTCATGGATGAATAGAATACTGAAAATTGCGTGCCTCCCCTAGAATCTGCTCTCTCAAGAAATCAACATTAGGAACACACAGGCGACCCTAGAGCCACAGAACACCATCCTCACCAATGACAAACTCCTTGGCACCACCCTGTAGTACCATATTTCTGAGAACTAACAAGTGTGGATCGTCAAACTGACGAGCCTTGATCTTCTCGAATAATAAAGACTGAGCAACGACGCATGCAAAAACTCAACTAGGCTCTTCAATATCATACTTCACAAGTCTGTTAGCCAAAGACTGAATGTCAAAAGCTAATGGCCTCTCCTCTACTGAAATGAATGCCAAACTTTCCATACTCTCAGCCTTTCTGCTTAAGGCATCCACAACCACATTCGCCTTGCCCGGATGATAAAGGATGGTAATATCATAATATTTTAGTAACTCAAGCCACCTATGCCACCTCAAGTTGAGATCATTTTGCTTGAACAAATGCTACAAGCTGCAATGATCGGTGTAAACCTTATAGGACACCCATAAAGATAATGCCTCCAGATCTTGAGAGCATGAACTGTTGTGGCCAACTCCAAATCGTGTACGTGGTAATTCTTCTGGTGAGGCTTCAGCTGACGTGAAGCATATGCAATAACTCACCCCTCCTGCATCAATACACAACCCAGGCTAATGAGTGAAGTATCACAATATACAGTATACATCCCTGAACAAGAAGGCAACACTAACACCGATGCTTAAGTCAATACGATCTTGAGCTTCTGAAAGCTCACCTCAAAATCATCAGACCATTGGAACGGAGTCTAGTCAAAGGTGCTGCAATAGATGAGAAGCTATCCATAAACTGGCGATAATAACCTGCTAACCCGAAGAAGCTCCAGATCTCTATCGTTATGGTAGGATGAGGACAACTCTAAACTGCCTCGGTCTTCCTGGGATCTACCTTAATACATTCACCTAATACAACATGCCCCAAGAGTGCCAAAGAATCTAACCAGAACTCGCACTTAAAGAACTTAACGTATAGCTTCTGTCCTCGCAAGGTCTGAAGCACTACTCTCAAATGTTACTCATGCTCCTCCATGCTACGCGAGTAGATCAATATGTCATCAATGAAGACAATGACAAATAAGTCAATATATGGCCTGAACACCCGATTCATCAAATCAATAAACGCCATCGGGGAGTTAATCAAGCTGAAGGACATCGCTAGAAACTCATAGTGGCCATATATAATCTGGAAAGCCGTCTTTGGAACATTCGAATCACGAATCTTCAATTGATGATACCTCTATCTCAAGTCAATCTTAGGGAACACCCTAGCACCTTGGAATTGGTCAAACAAATCATCAATACACGGCAACGGGTACTTGTTCTTATTCAACTGGAGGTAATCAATGCAAATCTGCATAGTCCCACATTTCTTCTTCACGAACAACACCGACTTACCCCAAGGCAACACATTCGGTCTAACGAACCCCTTTACTAGCAAATCCTCAAGTTGTTATTTCAAATATTTCAACTCTTTTAGAGCCATGCGGTACAGTGGAATAGAGATAGGCTAGCTACCAAGAGCCAAATCAATATGTAAATCAATATCACCATCTGGTGGCATGCCTAGTACATCAGAAGGAAACACATCGAAGAACTCTCATACCACGGGCACTAAATCAATCATGGGAGTCATTATAACAGTATCTCGAACATAATCTAGATAAGCCAAATAACCCTTCTCGATTATGTGTCGAGCCTTCACAAAGAGATAACCTAGCTAGATGCACTGACAGATGAACCCTTCCAATCTAATCTAGGTGACTCTAGCATTGCCATGGTAACAGTCTTGGCATGGCAATCATGGACAGCATGATATGGAGACAACCAGTCCAGGCCTAGGATGATCTCAAAGTTGTCATATCGAGCAACAAAAGATCCGCACTAGTCTCATAACCATATAATGTCATGATACATGACCGACAGATCCGATCCACAATAACAGAATCACCCACTAGCATGGACATATAAATAGTACCCAAGGAGTCAAGAGGAATACACATAAAATAAGCAAACGGAGATAAAACTTATGAATACGTAACCCTGGATCAAATAGTACCTAAGCATCTCTACCGCAAACAGAAATAATACATGTGATCACAGTATCTAAGGCTACTGCATCTGATCTAGAGAAAAAGGCATAGAATCTATCTAGAGCGCCACCTGACTATCATCCACCTCTAGGAAGGTCCCTACCCACCTACCCCTGCCTCTGGGCGGCCGAACAACTGGTGTGGTAATTATAGGATGATGACCTTATTTTACTGCCTTACCCCAAAGTCTAGGACAAAACCTCTTCATGTGGCCAAGATCCCCGCACTCAAAACAACCCCATGGAACGGTGGACTGGTGACCTAAAGTCTTACCCTAATCACCTGAATACCCACTGGAGAAACCTTGAATAGATGGTGGACGGTTGGAGCTCTCTGGAATGGTGCAAAAATAGGGCCACATGGAGCACCTCGAGAAGGCGGCGGTGCTAGATATGTGGTCTTGGTCGACTGACCTCTGCCCCAAACAGAGCACCACTGAACCCTCCAGAATGTCGAAACCGCTTATCCTGCGGTATCTGCTCTTGATCCCGTTGACAAACACCCTGGAACCCCCGAGATATCTCCATAACCAGCTCGTACGAAGTCCAAATCTCAATCTCTTGGTCCATAGTGGACTGGATACCTGAGTGCTGCAACAAACCTTTGCACTCTCTCTGCATCGGTGGGGAGTATCATAAGTGCATGGCGAGACAACTCAGAAAATCTCACCTCATAGTCAATCACTGAAATCTGACTCTACTGAAGCTGCTTATACTAAAATCGCAATTCTTCCCTCTAAGAAGGTGGAACATATATGTCCATAAAGAGACATGTGAACTGGTCCTAAGTCAAGGGAGGAGAACATGTTGGTCTGCCGAGAAGATAGGACTGCCACCATCTACGTGCCCTACCCTCCAGCTGAAAGGTCGTAAAGTCCACTCCGTGGGGGCTCCAATATCTTCATGTTGTGCAGTTTGTCCCTTCAACAATCAATAAAGTCATGGGGGGTCCTCATGTCACTCACCTCCAAAGACAGGAGGATGTAGCCTAGTCCATATATCTAGTAACTTCTGCGGCTTACCGCCCGCAGCTAGTCTGGGCTCAAGTGTAGCTGCTGCTAGTCCGAATTGATCGTTATATCTCATGTCCCCTTCGATCACATAAAACTGTCTCTTGATCGCCTTGGTGGTGTTCACTGGTAGGGTTATCTCCCCTTTAGTGGTTTTGCATACCATTTTAAATTTGTTTAACACCTAGACTGCTGGCACTATTTGATACTATAACCCCAATTGATCTACGACCCTCCATTTGAAGATGTTGGCCGAGCTACCTGGATCAATCAACACACATTTAACTTGAGATTTATTGATAAGTACAAATACTACCAGTGTATCATTATGAGGTTGTACGATGCCCTCGGCATCCTTGTCCCTGAAACGAAATGGTTCCCTCTGAGACATAATCTCGGTGCACTTTTTCCTCGTGATGGATACTTTAGTGTGATTTATCATTGACTCTTGGGGGACATTGACCCCTCCAATGATCATGTTGATGACGTGCTGAGGTTCTTCTTATTTAGTCTGCATGTTGGCGTCAATATTCCTAAAGTGATTTTTGGCTCGATCACTCAGAAATTCTTCGAGGTTCCTGTTATTAAACAATCGGGAAACTTCTTCTCTTAAGTTCCAGCAATCGTCAATCATGTGGCCATGAGTGCCATGATACTTACACATCAAGTTAGGATCTCTCTGGGTGGAGTCGGACTGCAATGGTCGAGGTCACATGGTTTCCTTGATGTGCCCATTGGCTGATACGATGCTGGCAGCATCAATGTTGAACTTATACTCTAATAATCTTGGTGCTTCCCTTCTCCCGAGTGGCCTGTCGAAACCATTTTGGCTCATTACACCTCGTCTATTGGGCCCTCGATCACTTATATTTTTGTTCCTTGTGGGGTGACACCCGGACCTGCTTCCCCTTTGATCCACATTGTATATGGTACTGATCTCGAACCAGTCTTGATTCATGGTCGACGACTCTCTTAGATTTCTCATCGGCTCAAATAGAATAAATGGACCCGAAAAAGGCTCCGAGTTGGTCGTCCTTGAATCTGATTTTTGTCTAGTACCTATTGTGGACGTCGGCCCAAGTTATGGCTGGATGCTCTGCCAAATTTTGTTTTAGATGCTACGAAGCCAAGGAGCTTCGGGGGCTAAGTCCTTGAGTGAATGCCTAAATGGCCCAATCATCTACAACTGGAGGCAGGTCCATTCGTTATATTTGAACCTTGATAGAAACTTCTTGAGCATCTCGTTGTCTCTTTGTTTAACCTTTAAAAGGTCTAATTTTCTGGTCTTGACCTTGATGGTCCCAGCATCAGCCTTTAAAAAAGCATCTGCAAGCATAGCTAATAAGTCAATGGAATTTGGGTACCATATCATTGCTCCTTTCGCAGAGTCTCCTGTACTTCTTTACTAACACCGACTCGATTTCATCATCCTCCAAGTTGTTGCCTTTGATTAGCGCATGTGTAGGAGATCACATGCTCGTTTAGATCCGTGGTTCCGTTATATTTCAGTATATCTGGCATACGAAACCTCTTCGAGATTGAATTTGGAGTTGCGATCGGGGGGAAAGGCTTTTGAAAAAATTTCTTGGAATCTGGTCCTTTCAATATCGGGGGAGCTCCCGAGATTGGATCAACCCTTGAATTGTATGTTTCCACCTTCTTGTCATTGGCCTCAATTTTCTTCTCACCCGATTACACCCGTTTCGTCAATGCTTCAAGCATTTTCATTATCTCGGGATTGACCCTAGGCTAAGCTTCACTCGACCTCTCGGTGGTTTGTTCATTTCTTCGGGTGTTCTCCCGCAACCGTTTGGGCTCGACCTTGCCAGGATTTGTTCCTATTGAGCACTTATACTATACAAATTATTCCAATTAGGCACGTATACTACACTAAACTTGTTCCAATTAGGCACTTTTTTGATAATTAGCCAAACTTACAAAGTGTGTGCAATGCACTCGCAGCTAACGTGGCGAATGTCAAATAAAAAAGGACATATATCATTTTGAGTTAAAAAAATATATTTTAAAATCTATTTAGTAAATAAAATAAAATAAAATTCGCAAAAAGAAAAAAAAACTTTAATTTACACCCAGTCAGAAAATGACATATTATTAACAAAAGAAAAGACAAAAAAGGGCACATTGGTGTTCTTGATGTTCTTCACTATCTTCATGTCTATTCTTGTTCCAACGACAATTTTAATCCAAAATTTCAAGAGAAACTCCTCCAAATTTGTTATAACTACAACTAAAGATTCCCTACCAAGACTCGAAGAAAGCCCCAATATTAATTTCTCAAATTTTCATCATAACCCATTTTAAATCTTCAAGCTTTCTTAAAGATCCCCATTAATGGTGTTTTAACTTCAAATGAAAAATACGAGACCTACTTCAGTTTCAATCAACTGAGATGGTTGTTGGTTCAAACTTTTGAGCTAAATTAATGGTGGAGGCACAACAACGGTGAAAGTGGGGGAGACAATCGTGGAAGTGATGGTGGAGAGAAAAGAAAGAGGAAGAAGAGGAAGGAAAGAAAGAAAGAAAGAAAAAGAAAAAATGAAGATAAAATATGTTTTTTGGGCTTTTCACGTGCCTATTTTGGGTGAAGCTCACTCTATGTGCCAACTCAGCAAGAAGTCTCCAATTGGAAAAGTTTAGTGTAGTATAATTACTCAATAGAAACAACCTTAAGTTTAGGTGTTTAAATAAAAAATGGTGCCGACTTTAAATGTCTCCAGATGTATTCCGCCTTTGTTTGACCATAATTATTAGTCATTAATATCTAATTTATTTATATATTTTTAAAGATTTCTCTATCACCTATCACGGAGGCAACAATGTGTGATAGTCGATTGCTGGAGACAGAGGATCTTATTCAGGAGCCAGTTGAGATCACTTAAATTTGTAGTACTTTTAAAAGTCGATACATGAACGTTAAACTTTCCCATTTAAAGACTCAAACTCATGATTCCTTTAATTAATAAACATATTTGACCATTGATCATGCCCATATGGCATCAGTTGGTCCTAATCAGCCTGCTGCGTGAGGAACATGACGCACAAGAGCGTAAAAACCCTCTTCCCAATGCCCAACTATCCAAAATGGGTTGTATATGCATAGAAATCTGTACCAACTAATAAAGCCTCGATATATAGTGCATTTTTTGCCCAGTGCCTCAGTTTTCACTATAGCATTAACTAAGAAATCTTGTTTTTCGTTATATTTCCACAAATATTTAGTTAACAAGAAAAGAAAAAAAGGAGTTGTTGGCATGTTCCACAATTGCTAGTGAAGTTGGAGTACCTCAACAAAGTTGTTCATGTGAAATAGAGAGAAGCCATAGAGAAATAAAAACAAGATGGAATTGGCGAAGGACACAAGGTTTTAGAATATAGGGAGCTTGGATTGAGAAGTGAAGGTTTTGAAAACGAACTCGTGTCCATACATACCAAATGCCAAATGAGGAATCAGATTCATAAAGTCGGACAGAGATTTAGATATTTAGTGTAATTCAAAGCATGGTAGTTTTTGGGATGAAGAATGGAGACACCGGCCTCGAATGTCTCGCTGGAAATAGTCACCGTCGCCATGCGCCCTCCGACAACATTGTGCCACTCAAAGATTCTATTGTACCGATTTCAGAGTTTGAATAGGTCCGTGGGAAGTGCGGCATGGAGGAGCTGCTGATTTTTCTGCCGATATATAGTGCAGAGAGTCGGAGATGATTCTGTGGAGATGAGTACAAGTGATAAAATGACAACATTAATGGCTGAGTGGAGATTCTTCTATCATTTCGTTGCTTACTTGATATGTTATTGATATGTTATTATCACTAGTAGGTATTGTAGCGATTATGAGTAGCACACTACAATATATTGAATATGTTTCCTTTTGTAGATTTAGATTTATCCTTTTGAATATTTAATCTTATATAGACTTTATTCTTGATACCAAGCTTGGTTAATATCTTTCCACTCGTGTGATTTTTTTTTTTTTTTGTATTTGCTTAGTTTCTTTTACGTTGACGTAGAATAGTTGATGGATCTATACTCTAGCTATCTTTTATATTTCTTAATTTATCACCTTTTAAATTGTAAAAGTGTCTAGAGAGTTTTGCTAAGTCCTATAAAAGTATGTATATTATTACATTCTAATTATACTAGTAATTTTTACATGATATTTATAAAAAATTACCGAATATTTATCGAACCGTACTGATACCGAAGAGAAACCGATATTATTTGGACGGTTTCGAAAAGTCTAATTTTGGTTATACATAATAGAATAACCGAAAATATGGTATGGTACAAATTTTATAAAATAACTGGTCGAACCGAACCATTGATATCCCTAGCTGAGACTATTGAAAATGCAATATATCTCTGTAGCTCATCATATCTTTTAGTTCCTTATTTATTATTATTACTCACTGAGTTGGTTGTACTCATGCTACACCCTGCACTTCATGTGCAGATCCAGGAGTTTCTGAACGTGGAGGGTGTTGATAGTTCTCGTAGCTGATTATTGGAGATAGCGAGGTAGTTGTCCGGCGTTCGCAACCTTGCTTTCTTCTTCCCTATCTCTCGTTTCGTTGTATTTTGTATTACAGACTATGTTAGTTGTATTTTTTTCCGACGGGTTATGTTTTGATGCTCATGAGTTAGTGACACCTCGAAGTTGGGGCTATTATTTTGTACTTGTGTTTTGAGATTAAACTCTGTTTTCGATAACTCTTCTTTATTTACGAACTTTTGGTTTACCTTCTGTGTAATATTGGAAGTAATTTTTAAAATGTCGACTTGCCTAGTATCATCGATACGTGCCATCATAACACTTTAGAATTTGGATATAAGAATTGTAAAATCCCAAAATAAGGTGAAAATAATTTTCAAGTGAAAAATGGTATTTGGAGTTGTGTTTGGACATGATTATAATTTTGGGCTATTTTTTAAGTTTTGTGTGTGATTTGAGTGAAAATTTTGCAGCCCTCGAGAAGCTGGAAAGTACACATGTGTCACACTATCCAACAAGCACTCCAAAGTCTTCATTATATAAACATTCATGTATCAAATTCCGCCATTTATCACAAAAGCACTTTTGAAAAATAGGTTTTTGAAGTTTTTCAAATTTTCGAAAATTTTCAAAATGCATATGCAAGTGAATTGAAAATTTTATGAACAAACGCTGATTTCGAAAAAAAAGTTTAAAAAAAAGTTTAAAAAAAAATTAAAAAAGAAAATTCTTATGTCCAAACGGGCTCTAAGTTTTCTATAACTTTTCAAGTAGGACTACAAAATAAGACTTGTGATTGTTTCTGGTAGGTCAAAAAACCTTTTTCCTTTTTTCTTTATTGAGTAACTTGGTTCCGACTTCCGAGAGTATTGTACCATATTTTAAATGGTTAGCTTTATTGGGATAGTACGCCGTCTTTTGAAAATTAATATATTAGATTTTAATTTTTTAAGTTTATATTTACTTATATGTTTAAAATATCCTTTTTAGACATTTCTCAATCATGAATAATATGCTTATTTTCGATTTTACTTTTTTATATGTTTGTCTCTGCTTCCTATATTTTTATATTATTCTTAAATAAATAATGGGTGATTCATACAATAGATTTGCATGAAAAAAATTTAAAAAATCTTTGTTCATACAACTTGCTAAAGTACACAACTAACTAACTTTATGATCTTCTTTTAACTTTCTTAAAATTAAGGAAATTTAAAAATCAATAAATTTTTGTCTAATCGCTCTTTCTTCTTTCTTTTTTTTTGTTTTTTTTTGTTTTTTTGCGATTTTGGGTTAAGTGATCTCCTATAAATTTACATGGCAAAGAAAAATATATGCTCAATATTAATTCCAAAATTTTGAAGATGAAAAAAACCGTAATTTTATATTTACAACTTTAATTGCATATTTATGTCATTTTAGAATGTTATTACTTTTGAAAAGTATTTGATAACATTCGACATAAGATATTTGTGCATCGCACCGAACGTAGACTAGTATATATATATCAAGAAAAAACAGGTGTACTATTTTAACTTGGAACGTGTCTTGGAAGAGTGTAACTTATATTTATAATAACAATCAATATAAAAGAAGTATGACTATGAGCCCGTTTGGCTTAGCTGATTTAGAGTAGCTGATAAGCATATGTGCTGAAAAGCACTTTTAACTGCTGAAGCTGATTTAAAAAATAAGCAGTTACGTGTTTGGATAAAAGTGCTGAAATTAATAATAAGCAGCTAAAAAATTGGATATACAAAGAGTTTTGTTTAAAAAGAAGTATTTTAGGAATAAAATAGTAAATATTTTGGTCAAATCTAAAGTGCTTATAAGCTGAAATTTGATAAGTTGGGGAGGACCAACTTATGGCTTTTGGCTTATTTTTGGCTTATAAGCACTAACTTATAAGCACTTTTAATTTTACCAAACGCGTAGATAAGCCAAAAAGTGCTTATAAGCCAGTTTGACCAGCTTATAAGCTTAGCCAAACACCCTCTATATTATCACGTCGTCTAAAAGATCATTATTAGAAATAACTATCCATAATAAACGAAAATTAGCTACCTTAAAATTAAGGCAAGTTGCTAATTACATTTAAAAAAAACTCTTGAATTTATTGAATCACTGCAAATGAAAATATAATGTTGTAGAAGTTGGGCAAGGTATTCATATTCATGGTTTTGGTTTTGGATTTATCAGGTAGAATGAAACCAGGGCCAAATCTTGTAGTCTTTTATCCACTACAACTAATAATTAAAGTCACGAGTACTCTTGTTCTAGCCGGAATTGAGTCATAGACCTATCAACTCTATCCTTTCATTGCACATGATGTTCACAAACATTACTTACAAAAGAAGAATAAAGATTTAGACTTGTATCAGAAGAACTTCGTATCTCGATCAAAAATTTCTGAGTACCCAAAGCATCATAATATATAACTATGGTGTTGACTTATACTAGTGGATTCATATCGTCATTTAATGTCTTAATATTATAGGTAATTTTATATATTTCTATTGTGATCTCAAGTTAATAGTATAATAATAATAATAATAATAATAAACGGGTTTAATTTCAGCGGTAGCGGATCCACCCTTATGGATGGGGGTGGTGTGACACCCGCTCAGTTGTTAAAATTATCATATATTTATGTATAAAAAAAATTAAACTAGGCTAAATATTCGATCCTGCTACCCCCATCCGCAAACTACACAAAGGTGTCATGACTGGTAAACCTTTTTGAAAGTTTTTCTCCTATGTAAAATTCAAGTTTGAATTTATTTTGAACCTTTTCTGACTTTTTGTTGTGTTTTTTATTTTATTTTTCTCCCCGTCATTTTCCTTTTTGGCTACTTCCCAATTTCCTATTTGTCCTTTATTATTTTTATTTTTTTCCTCTATTCGATAACTTTATCTGTGATATTTAGCAAGAACACTCAAAAAAGAGCCTCCAAAATTTAAATTTTTTATAATATAAGCATTTCTCTTAATCTCAAATCTTTTAGTTTTCTTCTTTCAAAATCAAAAAACTTGGGTCTTGATATTTAGATTGACATTAAAATTAATTTATAATTTCTTTTTTTTATTATAACATAAAAAATTTGTGTCATTCTATGATTGTTTTAAATACAATTTAAATCTTTTTAGTAATAAATAATTATGAATATTTCGCAAGCAATATATTTATGATTTTAAGTTTTGAGATCTTGTAGTTTATCTAATTCTGCATTTACGTATGAGGTATAATTTATCTATTGAAGATATTTTTATTTTTATTTTTCTTATTCTGATCGGTGGAGTTCCCTTATTGAAGATTTTATTTTACTTGTGCAAATTTATTTTTGGCATACAAAAAAAAATAGTTTCCTAGTGAAAATATTGATTTTACTTGTATTATTAAAAATAAAAGTGTGATTCCTTGTTTAAAATGTTAATTATATTTGCTTCTTATGTCTGAGATGTAATTTTTATACAACAATAATGACATATATACCTGATAAAATTTCATAAGTAGGGTCTGAAAAATTGATGTAATTTTTTATATTTGCAAAAAGTGTTGATTAAATTACCCAAATAAACTAAAAAATTGAAACGGACAAACGTTCCGGACAAATAATATACTAATAGTTATTATAAGGTGTACATTAAAAGAAATTTTGGCACCCGTCACCTTCTTAGGTCCGCCTCTAAGTTTCACAATCAAATATTTAAAGTTATTTAGTGGATTTTTTAATACATATGCAAGTCTTGCGCTAAAGTTATTCGGTCCAAAATATGGTATACTATGGATCGGCTCCTCCTTGATACTTCTCAAAAGCTCAAAATATTGTAATTTGTTTATATACTTAAAATATATGTGGGGTACTTTTATCAATTTACTAAAGGATTGTTTGGTTTGCAAATAAATGAGTTATACCGATTTGGTTCAATAATTTTTCAATTCTTTGTATAAAAATAAAAAAATATTAGTTACTTCTATTTGGCACGCTTATAAGTTCACATAAAAAGTTATGCATATTTATAGAAAATTAAAAGATCCTAAGGACCAGTTCAATTAGGTTCGGTTCAATGGATTTCAGAAAATTTCTCGACAAATTAAACTATGTCAATGCATTGTAGCGAGTTTAGAATTAAATTAACGTTTAAATTCTTTTAAGGAACCAAAGTGATGTTTTTTTTTTTAAAAAAAAAGAAGGAAACAATACTATACATAGCGCATAAGAGGCATGCGCTATATACGCCTGACTAAGCGTCCCATTTTAAGGACGTTTGGTCATGTTTGATTAACAGTGCATGCCTCTGGTACTAGTCCTTTTTTCAGTATTTTTTCAGAATTCCTAAAATGATTCTCCTGCAAATTTGTACTTATAAGTGGCATATCTAATAAGTGGCATAGCGCATTAGATATATGCGCTATACTGTCCTTTTTTATTTTTGTCCATATGTTCATGTTAGATATTCTGAATTTATTAGTGATTAAAATAGGAAAAATAAACGAACAGAAACTGGAAGTATTATGTCCCGAGCACACAAAAATTTTGTGTGTCCTTAAGCAATCTTATCCCCTTACTGTTTCCCAAGGTTCACGGATAAATTCTTCACAAGATAGAACGGAACTTCCAACTTAGCGGTAGCGGCACTTCAAACCACTAAGTTATTAACGAACTCAAAATAATGGTGCAAATCACACGACCGACTTACTTTGTTTTGAAAGTAATGATGCAGAAAGAAGAAGGAGATGAAGCAGAAGATTTCAGGATGAATTTTTTTTAAGGAATGGTTGCTTATTTATAGCCAACGAATTTCTAGATTGAAAGGGCGTGAAAGTGGTTGTTCACACTGCAAGTGGCTATTCGTGAAATGCAGCCTCTTTGATGGTTGTTTAACGTGGGAATGTTTGAATAAAATTAAAGACGAAAATTAATTAATTTATCGTTACAAATAACGGTCACTCAAAATATTAACATTTAATTAATTTATTTTATTTTATTGGTCCAAAAAATTAAGTCAGTCGATCAATCATATCAGTTGACCGAATCCGAATCTGAAGCCGAAGCCGAAGCCGAAGTCGAGCCGAACGACGTCGATGACGGCGCAAGGCCCCATCCTCTTAACTCATTTTAAGAGCTTAAGGAAGTGCTTCTATATTTTAACCCAACAAAATACTTGTCTTTAACCAATGAGGGACAAAGTGCAAAAGCCAAAGTTGTCTTTTCACCTTCTTCCCTCATTTTCCATTCACACTACCACACTTCAACCCCAACAATCCCCCACATGAATGGGGAATGATGAACATGCATGAAAACTTTTGTGTGATTCGCAACTAAGGACTAATTATATCGGGATAAGTAGGTTTTCCTTTGAACTTTCTGTAGTGAGCATATATCAGATATACTCGGTCAATCGGTAGATTTGATATCTTTGAACCGTCGAGTTTTAGCACATAACTAAACAACATATGTCACACAATTAATCCTTATCCATTTTTTGATTCTCATTGTTGTATTCGTTTTAGCGATGAACACCACCTGGTTTCATAAGTGCGTAGAGAACTGGCCTTACAACATTCTCTTTGAAATGACTTATACTTCACACTTATATAGATGATTCCTAAACGTGTTATCCCATAGATACACTATTTGATATACCCCATATCAAACTTAAAAATCATTAAAAAGTCCTAACGCTTTATCCTTGGTACTGAACATTGTCTGCATCACGAGAATGGACCAAAATTTTATTTGACAATGTTGGACCGTCACTAATGACTTTGTTTGATCTCCTTGAACCTAAATCTTGGGATCTCCAGTCTTCTAGGTAGAGTTACCGCCATAGTGACTTGTCCTCGGCCATAGTCCCATTCCCTTCGGTGAGTTCTCAACCACCTCTCTAGGTAGGCCTTTTGTAAGCAGATCCGATACATTATTTTTTGACTTTACATAGTTAATTGTGATAATTCCACTAGAGAGTAGTTGTCTAACGGTATTATTCCTTTGTCAAATGTGACGAGATTTCCCATTATACATAACGCTCACAGCCTTTCCTATTGCTGCTTGACTGTCTCAATGTATGCGTACAGGTGCCAACATTTTGGGGAAAAAAGGAATGTCTTCTAAGAAATTTCGGAGCCATTTAGCTTCTTCACCGGCCTTTTCTAAATCTATAAACTCATACTCCATTGCAGAGCGAGCGATGCATGTCTGTTTGGACGACTTCCAAGACACTGCTCCTCCACCAATGGTAAAAATGTATCCACTTGTGAATTTTGTTTCCATTGATCCGGTGATCCAATTTGCATCACTATATCCCTCAATAACTACGGGATAATTTTTGTAATGCAATGCATAGTCTTGAGTATATTTCAAATATCCCAAAATGCGTTTCATTGCTATCTAATGAGCATGGTTGGGATTGCTTGTGTATCGACTAAGCTTGCTTATTACATAAGCTATATCAGGTCGTGTACAATTCATAATGTACGACAAACTTCCCAACACTCGAGTATATTTCAATTGAGATTTGCTTTCACCTTTATTCTTTACAAGAATATGGTTTAAATCAATTGGCATTTTTGCCTTTTTAAAGTCCAAATATTTGAACTTTTCAAGAACCGTTTTAATATAATGAGATTAAAACAAAACTAGACCTTGAGGAGTGTGTAGAGTCTTAATTCCCAAAATTAAATCGGCAACTCCTAAGGCTTTCATATCAAACTTACTAGTAAGCATGCACTTAGTAGCATTTATGTTAGCAATATCGTTACTCATTATCAACATATCATCCACATATAAACAAATAATGACTATTTGATTTGGAGTATTCTTAATGTAAACTCATTTGTCACACTCATTGATCTTGAAACCATTTGACAACATTGTTTGGTCAAATTTCGCATGCCATTGTTTTGGTGCTTGTTTTAGTCTGTAAAGTGACTTAACAAGTCGACAAACCTTCTTTTCTTTTCCGGGAACTAACCCTTTAGGTTGTTCTATATAGATTTCTTCCTCTAAATCCCTATTTAAGAAGGTCGCCTTTACATCCACCTGATGGATTTGAAGGCCATACACGACGGCTAACGCTATTAACACCCGGATAGATGTAATCCTTGTTACCGGCAAGTATGTATCAAAGTAATCAAGACTTTCTCGTTGTCTAAACCCTTTAACAACTAATCTTGCCTTATATTTGTCAATAGTACCATCAGTTTTTATTTTCCTTTTGAAAATCCATTTAGAACCCAAAGGTTTATTTCCCGGAAGAAGATCAACCAATTCCCAAGTATGATTACTTAATATGGATTCTATCTCACTATTGACTGCCTCTTTCCAATATTGTACTTCCAAGGAAGACATTGCTTCTTTGAACGTTTGAGGCTCATTTTTCAATAAGAATGCCAGAAAATCTAGTCCAAAGAAAGTAGTTGTCCTTTGACATTTACTACATCTTGGATTTTCCTCATCAAACATACTTTCTTTTGCTTCTTCTCGAGGTCGCTTAGATTTTTTATTAGACGACTCACATTCCATTTTACACGGATAAATATTCTCAAAAATATTCAGCATTATCCGATTCAATTACCGTATTAATATGAATGTCGGGATTTTCTAATTTATGAACCATAAATAGATATGCCTTACTATTTGTTGCATATCCTACGAAAACGCAATCAACAGTTTTGGTCCAATTTTTACCCTTTTAGGTTTAGGAACTTGCACTTTATCCAAACACTCCCACACTTTAAAATATTTTAAGTTGGGTTTCCTTCCTTTCCATTTTTCATATGGAATAGATTATGTTTTGCTATGGAAAACTTGATTCAGTATTTGAATAGCTGTAAGAATAGCTTCCCCCACAAGTTCTGAGGTAAACCAGAACTTATTAATAAGGCGTTCATTATCTCCTTTAACGTTCTATTCTTTATTTCCGCAATTCCATTAGATTGCAGTAAGTAAGGGGCAGTTTTTTGGTGAATAATGCCATTTTTCAAATATATTTCTTTAAAAGGAGATTCATATTTGCCGCCTCTATCACTTCTTATCATTTTGATCTTTTTGTTTAATTGCGTTTCAACTTTATTTTTGTATTGCTTGAATACGTCTATTGCTTCATCTTTACTATTAATTAAGTAAATATAGCAATATCTAGTACTGTCGTCAATTAAAGTTATGAAATACTTTTTTCCACCGCGAGATGGTATTGACTTCATGTCGCAAATATCCGTGTGAATTAAGTCTAAAGGATTTGAATTCCTTTTGAACTGACTTAGAAGGATGCTCAACATACTTTGATTCCACATATATTTAATATTTGAGTTATTGCATTCAAACTTAGGTAATACTTCCAAATTAATCATTTTTCGCAAAGTTTTGAAGTTAACGTGGCCTAAACGTTCATGCCATAAATTATTTGACTCAAGCAAGTAAGAAGAAGCTGAAATTTTATTCATATCAATGGCAGAAGCTGAAATTTTATTCATATCAATGGCAATTACATTGACTTTGAAAAGGCCCTCAGTCAGGTAACATTTTCCTACATACATTTTATTCTTATTAATTACAACCTTATCGGAAATAAAAATACACTTAAAGCCATTCTTGACTAGAAGTGATGTCGAGACTAAATTCTTCCGCATTTCAGGAACATGAAGAACATCTTTTAGAGTCACAATCATTCCCGAAGTCATCTTCAAAGCCACCTTGCCCGTTCTTTCAATTTTTGTAGTAGCGGAGTTTGCCATAAAGACTGTCTCGTTGGGTCCAGCGGGAGTATAAGAAGTAAACAACTCCTTGTTATCACAAACATGTCGAGTTTCTCCTGAATCAATCCATTATTCTCTAGGATTTCCGACTAGGTTGTATTCTGAAAACATGCCACATAGGTCGTCTATTTCATCATTCTTCTCAATAATGTTTTCTTGAATTTTCTTCTTGTTCTTCTTTGGTGCACGACATTCAGTAGCCTTGTGTCCAACATTTCTACAGTTGTGGAAATTACTTTTAAACCTATTCTTGCTTGGATAATTCTTTGATCCAGACGGCTTCTTTCTCTTTTTACTCGTTGAAGCATCCTCAACAATATTTGCACCCATTATTGTTGAACTTCCACGAGATTTCTTATCAACAGCCTTGTTGTCCTCTTCAATCCGTAGATGAACAATAAGGTCTTCAAACGTCATCTCCTTGCGCTTATCTTTCAAGTTATTCTTAAAGTCCTTCCACAGCGGAGGCAGCTTTTCAATAAATGCCGCAACTTGAAACACTTCATTTATGACCATATCTTCAATCATAAATATATAATTAGTACAATAATTAATATCTTGAATATAAATATTGACTCATTTTATACCTTCGGCAAGAAGGTTATGAATAATAACTTGCATTTTATGGACTTGCGTTATAACAGATTTACCGTCAATCATTTTAAAATCCAGAAATTTGGCACCCACAAACTTCTTTAGTCCAGAATCTTCAGTCTTGTACTTCTTTTCAAGAGCATCCATAATTCTCTTGATATTTTCATGACAATATAAATGTTGTACAGGCCATCTTCCAGCCCACTTAAAATGTAATTTTTGCACAGAAAATTAGAGTGCTTCCAAGCCTCAGTAATAAGGAAGCGTTCGTTGTCAGAGGTACCTTCATGCACGATTGGACATCCTCTTGAATAAACCTTTGTAGACTTAGAGTGGTCAGATAAAAGAACATCTTTTGCTGCCATCTCTTAAAGTCAACACCAGAAAATTTTCCCGGCTTTTCTGCTGGTGGCATAGCCGTTACAGGTGCAGTAGGATGGCTAGGACCTGGCATCCCCAAAACTGTGTTAGTAGTAACAGTCACAGCAGGATCAATTTGTTTCTCTCTGTTAGTCATTTCTGTCAATATGACACAAACAGATTCAGTAAATGGTGAAGTATTTAATCCTTCAACCCAAGACAACACAGTGAAGGGATTATTCCTCAAACTGATTTTAACACAGTGAAGAGATTATTCTTCAAATTTATTAGGAGTAGAAAACCATGAAGGTTTTAGTCTCCTCAGTCACTTTGAAAATTAGAACAGCAAGGATATATATATAAATAAGATTCTTTAAGCTTGTTAGATATTCTGAATTTATAAGTGACTAAAACAGGAAAAATAAATGAACAAAAATTGGCAGTATTATGTCCCAAGCCCATAAATTCCTTGTTTGTCGTTAAAGAATCTTATCCCCTCACTATTGCCCAAGGTTCACGGATAAATTCTTCCCATGATAGAAAGAACTTCCAACTTAGCGGTAGCGGCACTTCAAACCACTAAGTTATGAGCGAACTCAAAATAATGGTGCAAATCACACGACCGACTTACTTTTTTTTTAAAGTAATGATGAAGAAAGAAGAAGGAGATGAAGCAGAAGATTTCAGGATGAAAAATTCAGAAAGAATGGTTGCTTATTTGTAGCCAACGAATTTCTGGATTGAAAGGATATGAAAGTGGATGTTCACACTGCAGGTGGCTATTCGTGTTAACGCAGGAATATTTGAATAAAATCAAATACGGAAATTAATTAATTTATCGATGCAAATAACAGTCACTCAAAATATTAATATTTAATTAATTAATTTTATTTTATTGGTCCAAAAAATTAAGTCAATCAAATCAACTGACTGAATCTGAAGCCGAAGCCGAAGCTGAGCCAAGCGACCATGGCGCGAGGCCCCTTCCTCTTAGCTCATTTTAAGAGCCTAAGGAAGTGCTTCTACATTAAACCCAATAAAATACTAGTCTTTAACTAATAGGGATAAAGCGCAAAAGCTAAAGTTACCTTTTCACCTTCTTTCCTCATTTCCCATTCACACTACCACACATCAACCCCAATAGTTCATGCAACATCCACTTAAATATGATTTTGAATCATGAAAAATTCATCGTTTCCTAATCTAAAATAATTTTGCCTTGTGTTCATCTTTTTCTTTATTTCTTGTCTCATTCAACAATGACGAATGAGGGACGAATTAGGATTGTGTGTTATACTGGACAGTGAGTATGTGTTGGAGAATAATAATTTGGTGCACTATAGTTGTTCTCCTGTGACGAGTGTTAAGTTGTCACCTTCACCGGAGTGCCCTACATTAGTGTCTTTATTATGTAAAAAGAGTGGATATTAATACTCGAACGGTGAAATTTAGGGTAAGTAGAATTAATATTTTCATATTTAGCCACTCCACAAGGTATCGCAAGTTATGCCTAATTCAATATTCATGACAGTGAAAGTTTGCAAGATTTTTGAAGATCGCCAAACAAATGTAGGGGTTTAGTCGCGGTAAACACGCTTGAAATGTATGTTAGCACGTAAACAAATGAATCATAATGTAGTTTTGCCTACTCTTACTACTAGAAATTTGGGAATTACCGACCAAGAACTTGCGATCAAAGTTGGTCGGTTAAAAAAAGCAACCAAAGTTGGTCGCTAATGTGGAGAAAAGTATTAAATAATTATTTTAAATAATTTACCGACCAAGGTTGGTCGCTATTTGGTCGGTAAAGTGGTCAGCATGTTGACCGGGCTGTCGGGCTTGTCAGACTTGCTTGGTCAAAGAAATGTTGAAATTAGCAACCAACTTTGGTCGCTAATGTGGGACCCTATTATAATATTGTAGTAATTACATTATTATTTAAAATATTTTATAAAATATAGATAAATATTATTTAAAATTAGCGACCAAAGTTGGTCGGTCATCAAAGGGGAAGCAAGTAGCGACCAAATTTGGTCGCTAATTAAGGACCCAGTTATAACGTTTAATAATTATATTATTATTTAAAAGATTTTATAAAATATGAATAAATCTTATTCAAAATTAGCGACCAACGTTGGTCACTAAGTTTAATTTCTGGATAATTAGCGACTAATGTGGGTCTCTTTTCAGGTCAACATTGGTCAAAATTAAAAATTACTTTTATAATTACTATCTAAATAATATAAATGTAATCCGTTAATACTTTTGTACTACAAGGGATGAATACACTAAAATTTTCACAACCCCGGTTCGTCCTCCGTGAAACATCGTAACAGCACCTAGTCCCTACAACTAGGTAAGCCTAACAAATGCGGAATATAAACAAAAACTTGTGGAAGAAATAAACAAAAGCCAAAAATAACTGAATGAGACAATATTTAAGATGTCGCTCGACATATACAACTCAACTCTTCAGAATCTAATACACTATCCCAAAACTCGGAAACTCACGGAAACACAAGCCTTTGAATATCTAACAGTGTCTAACTTAAGAATATCTAATAAGGAAAGAAATACATAAGGGCAATTGTTTAAAAGCTAGAATAGAAAGGGACTCCTCGGTCTACAGACACGGCAGATATACCTCGAAGTCTCTAGAGCAGTCGCCTTGCCTCCCGGGTGGTAGGACTGAGTCGACGTACCTGGATCTGCACATGAAAAATATGTGCAAAAAGGGCATGAGTACACCACAGTGGTACTCAGTAAGTGCCAAGCCTAACTCGGTTGAGTAGTGTCGAGGAAGGTTAGGGCCCTACTGAGGTTAATTAAAACATATAATTCGACAGTTTAGAAAAGAAAGTAGTATAATGTACAACGGTAAAAGTAACAAAGATATAAAGAACAGCAATAACTACGCAGGAACAATGTAAACACTGAAAGAAAATACAGCTCAAACTCCAATAATATCAACCGGGATCTCACAGGATACCGTCCTGAAATCCCAAATATACATATCCAATAAGTCTCTCGGGATACCATCCCGTAGTCCGACTCATAGTACACGGGGATTTCCCAGAATCTTGTTCCGCAGTCCCAAACATAAATACCTAGTACTGGGGGAATCTACCGGGTGCATTCCCTTAGTTCCATATAACTGTGCAGGGGGATCTACCAAAATCCCACATCTGTAGTCCCAAATGTAAACAGACAAGGGGGAGTTACCGGAATCCCACATCCGTAGTCCCAAATATAAACAGACAAGGGGGAGCTACCGGAATCCCACATCCGTAGTCTCAATGTAAATACATAGCAACAACAAGAGAAATGCTCATAAATATGAAACTTCATATTAAGGCAAGCAAATAGTCTAGCCTAGCATGCTGCATAGAATTCAGGTGAAAAAGTTAAACAAATAAGGCAATTTAATCACTTAGACATGCTTTTTCTAAGCTAACACAGGCTTAATAGTACAAGCAATAAACATGTAGTAAACACATTAGTAGTACTTAATGAAAATCGGATTTCCAATAATTAGCACAAGTATGCACTCGTCACCTTACGTACAAGGCATTTAAATAATCAAACATTCCAAATCCTAAGGGAAAAGCCCCCTGCATAAGGTTAGGCAAGCCACTTACTTCGAACAAGCTCAAATCAACCTGAAACCACGCTTTTGCCATAAGTATCTGACTCCAAATGGCCCAAATTTATTCAATTTAATTGCATATTGTAAATAACACTTCAAGCAACTAATTCTATAATTAAATTCTAAACTAACACGCGAAATTAGATAAAATGACCAAAACGTCCCTCAGGCTCACATTTTGGAATCGGGCAAAAGTTATGTTTTCAGAATCCTCACACTCTCACGAGTTCATGGATACCAAAATTACAAAAATCGGACCTCAAATAGTACCTCAAATCATCACTTAAAGGTCTCCAATACTAAGCGCTAGTTTCTTCAATTTTTCACCCTCAATTTCTATAATTTCTAGCTCTAATCTGTGATATAATAGCATAGGAACGAGTTTTAGGTCCAAATTCCTTACCTCAATGAAGTTCCCTTGAAATCCCTCTTTCAAATAGTCCCAAAAGCTCCCAAGCCGAGATAAAAATTGTGAAATAAACCCCAAAGTCACAGAACCCCGTTAAAATAATCTACCAAGCAGTTTTCGCACCTGAAGCGACCCCGCATGTGCTGAACAACGGGTCGCATCTGCGACTTACACTTAAGTACCCATTTTTGCATTTGCGGTTACCCTTCCGCAGGTGCGGTACCGTTTCTGTTGTGAACTACCCGCATCTACGGTTCTTGAAGAGATGGCCGAATTCCGCTTCTGCGTCCACTTAGCCGCTTCTACGACACCACAACTGCGGTTATGACAGAACCAGCAGCTGAAGCTGCAACTTAAATTCTAAAATCTTTTCGTCAACCATCCGAAATCATCTCGAGGCTTCCGGGACCTCAACCAAATGCACCAACAAGTCACAAACCACTATCCAAACTTGTACCAATCCTAAAACACCTAAAATAACATCAAAACCTCGAATTAACCATGGATTTAAGCCTAAGAACTCCAAAATTCTCAAAAATACGCTTTCGATCAAAAAGTCTATCAAACCTCGTCTGAATGACCTGAAATTGTACACACGTTACATTAAACACTAGGAGCTACTCCAACTTTCGGAATTCCATTCCGACCCTCGGATGAAAATCTCACTATCGAACCGAAAACTTCAAAATTCGACCTTTCGGCATTTCAAGCCTAAATTAGCTACGGACATCCAAAACACAATCCGACCATGCCCCTAAACCCGAAATCACCCAACGGAGCTAACGGAACCATCAGATTTTCATTCCAAGACCGTCTTCATATTGTTCCGATTACGGTTAACTTTCCAACACTTAAGCTCTCATTTAGGGACTAAGTGTTCAAAAACTCTCCGAAACTCAAAACCGAACGTCCCGACAAATCAAAATAGAAAATATAAACTCAGGGGAAGCATTTAATAGGGGATCGAGGCGTTAATTCTTAAGACGACCGGCTGGTTCATCACAAAAGTATACTCTAACATGCTATATATATAGTTAAAGTAGTACAACGAAGCGTGTTATATATTGGTTTTTATCGTATTTATTTTATCCATAGATTATAAAAATTCATAAAGAAAGACAGAATGAATAAA
>MU678873.1:84543-170654 GCA_026770625.1 Nicotiana glauca | reverse complement strand
TGTATTGAATGATCAAATATATATATATATATATATATATATATATATAGGTCGAGACATTTTGTTTTTAGTATCCAAGGATGCATCTGACATGAAGCGTTAGGAACACAGGGTCGGGTTCTTTTAAGGGTTGATATACTTGTAAATTGATTCATCGACTTATATATATATATATATATATAAACATGAAGCGCTAGGAACACAGGGTCGGGTTTGTCTCGACCCAAAATCCACTAAGGGTCGTGGTGGCGCCGGACACCGCTGTCAGGCAAGCCAACTAAATTAATCGATTAAATTCTCCTTTTAATACCTTTGAAATCTAGGATTTTTTCTTCCATTTTTCATAAATAAAAGATCACTACCTGAATTCAAATTAAATAATAGCAATTAGTACAAATATTTCGAAAACCATTCCCAGAACCCGGTGTCACAAGTTCATAAGCATCTACTAATAAAAAATTTAAAATACAACATCCGTCCGAAATACAGTGGACAGGAAGTAAATATAATATGCTGGTAGGGACTATACTAGTTGCGGGTTGCCTCGAATAATGCAGCTCACCTAGACCCAGAATCATCCGCGCTGCTACGCCTAGTAGGCTGCTAGAGATACATATACCCGTGCAACAAAAATGCACAGAAGTGTAGTATGAGTACGTAAACAACGTGTACTCAATGAGTATCCTGCCTAATCTCGAAGAAGTAGAGACGAGATGGTCAACTTCGACACTTACTAGAGTTCAATTAACAATATCCTAGAAATGTGAGGAAAAATCATAGATTTATATAGTAGTTCTAATTCACGAAGCCAAAAAACAAGTAATCACCTTCAACAAATAATCAAAGGCTTTCAAGTTTACTTCTTTATCATCTTATCAATTTATATAAAGCCACGAAGGACCAATTTCACATTTAAAATTCTCAAGCGACAAATAACATGTGCAAATCACACCGAGGCGACGGCCCGATCCAACAGGAATGTAAACTATGCACTGCCGAGGGTCGAACGGCACGAACCATAGATGCATCTATTACCTCGCTCGCGAATCATCCATGCGACCCAGTCAACATAAAATAAACAATCACCCTGCTCGTGAATCATCCATGCGACGCAGGTACACATAAGATATACAATCACCCTGCTCGCGAATCATCCATGCGACGCAAGTACACATAATATACATGATCAAATAACCAATTATAATTTTATCGGGAATAATTATCAAATAAAACAATTTCTCCTTTAACAATTTTTAAGAAATGAAGTTTAATCCTTTTAGTAATTCCCTTACTAATTTAATGTGATTTAAGCAATTCAAGCTATCGATGGGTTCATAAATAATTCAAGTATAACATGCTTTTGGGTCCTAACTACCCGGACAATAGCATAATAGTATCTACGCATGGACTCTCGTCACCTCGTGCTTACGTAGCCCCTACAAATAGGAGCACATAATCAATTATTTCACCTATGGGGACAATTCCCTCTTACAAGGTTAGAAAGGAGACTCACCTAGCTCCGAAGACTCATAACTGGCATTCTACATTCCTCCGAAGACTTTCACCAACGCACAATGCTCCAAAACTAGCCAATGATTATACAAATCCATTAATATATGCTCAATTAAACTTTACAACCCAATTTGTAACGATTCCTGACCCCGAACGAAAAGTTAACAAAAATGCCCTTGGGCCCACGTGCCCGGAAATCTAAAATTTCTCGAAGATAAGGTTTACCCATGAACTCACAAACTCAAATATATGATTTTCTCTTACTTCCATACTCAAAATCGTGGTAAAATTCAATTTGTCAAGTTTTCTAGGTTTTCTTCCAAAAATCCTAACTTGCCCACAATGTTTATGTCTAATTCCATGATATAATCTTGTATTTAGCTTGGAAATGAGTAGGAGTATCTTACCTTAACATAGATGACGAAATCCCTCTTTGAAGATCTTCAAAAAATCGCCCAAGCCATGAAAAATGAGAGAAATGAACTCAAATCATGATTTTTAAACATCCATTCTGCCCCAGCTATTTCCGCTTCTGCGGAATTATTTCCGCTTATGCGGTTAAAACGCCTCTTCTGCAGCTTCTTCCCAAGCCGCCCAGCTTCCGCTTTTGCGCTTCCTTTTCCGTAGGTGCGGTCTCGCATCTGCGGCTCCCTGACCGCATCTGCGGTCCCAGCTTTCCTCACCAAAATCCGCATCTGCGGTCTTCCTGGCCGCTTCTACGGCTCCGCTTCTGCGGATTCCTAACCGCATATGCGGTCCCTGCTCCATTCACTCCCAACCGCTTCTGTGGTCCTTTCCTCGCTTCTGCGGGGCTGCTTCTGCGGTTCCATTTCCGCAGAAGCGGAAATACTAGCAACCAGACCCTTCAGCCATTCTTCAACTTCCAAATTTGATCCGTTAACCATCCGGAATCCACCCGAGGCCCCCGGGACCTCAACCAAACTTACCAACCCATCTCAAAACACATTACGGACTTGCTCGAGGCCTCAAATCATATCAAACAATGCTAAAACCATGAATTACACCCCGATTCAAGCTTTATGAACTTCGAAATTTCCAACTTCTACTTCCGATGTTTAAACCTATCAAATCACATCCGATTGACCTCAAATTTTGCACACAAGTCATATTTGACATTACGAACCTACTCCAGCTTTCGGAATCGGATTCCGACCCCGATATCAGAAAGTCCACTTCCGATCAAACTTCTCAAAAACTTTCAAATTTCTATCTTTAGCCAAATGGCTTCAAAATGACCTACGGACCTCCGAATTCACTTCCGATCGCACTCCCAACTCCAGAATCACCATACGGAGCTATTCATAGTCTCGAAATCCCAAACAGAAATCGATAATACTGAAATGCACTTCAAGCCAAACTTATGAAATTTCTTCTATAATGCTAACTTCCACAATAGGTGCCAGAACACTCCCGGTTTATCCAAAACCCGAACCGGGCATGCGCCTAAGTCCGAAATCATCATACGAACCTGCTGGAACCTTCAAATCCTGATTCCGAGGTTGTTTACTGAAAATTCCAATCCTAGTTCATTCTTTCAACTTTAAGCTTCCGAAATGAGAATCCTCTTTCCAAATCAACCCTGAACTTCCCGAAATTCAATTCCGACCACGCGTACAAGTCATTATACTTGAAACGAAGCTGCTCATGGCCTCAGACCGCTGAACGACGTGCTAGAGCTCAAAACAACCGGTCGGGTCGTTACATTCTCTCCCACTTAAACATACCATCGTCCTCGAACGTGCTGAGAATTACACTGATGTAGTTTGAAATCACTGTTTAACTTCTCATGCACCTTCCCGTGCTACCACAATTCAGTTGAGCATATTAGCTCGATTTATTCTAAAGATATTCTGTTTTATTCAAGCGGATACGCCTCAAAGTCCAATTCTAACATCCGGAACTCAATGCTAGGCCTGTTTCCAACATGCGCTCATTATATCAATAGTTACACGCTGTACCCAGACGTGACTGCATAACTTTGCTGAATCCATACTTTGCCTCACTTCACTCATAGGACCACAATAACCTTTCCGATCGAATTAATCGAAATTTCACGAATCCTATGCTCTCATTGCACCTCATGACCTACATAGGTTTTGCTCTAATTCTTACAATAACACCACGATGGAAGTGATGTGCCGAAATTCATAACCAACTGCCGAGTCAACAAATCATTAGATCTATACCCCTGACAAAACCATCACCTCATACAGGACCAAATAATGGCCTTATCTCCATAATATACTTCATATACTCAGATTGCACTGATCCTAAATCCAAAAATCTATTTCACCCAGTACAAACTGCTCAGGCAATAAGTCACCCCAGACATAATCAAAAGTCTCATATGATGCCACAATGTGCCAATAGGCCACCAATTAGAATGTGATACAAAAGGAAACAAACTCTGAAAGGAACTACCTAACCCCCGCACTAATGCGGACTTTCCTTAGAATATAGGAAGCGAAACACACAAAAATAGCATATAGAAAACCAGACTCGACATCACAATATTGCAGCGCGCAACCCGATCCAAATAATATACCCATGGCGGCGTGCCACCCGATCCACACATAGATCTCACTTAAGGAGATTGCACATCGAGATAAATCTGCTCATTACAATAAAAATATCGAATTTCGATCGCAAGCATGCTAAGTTCATAATAGCATCCCTGAATAAACACATAGCGCTATAGGCTACAAAACGCAAGCACAACTGAGGTGCGGTACAAGATCTGAATCTCAAGAGCCATTTTGCTCATAATATGACATTCCCATGCGGGTCCTCAACACATACACAATTTCTCAGGCTGTCTCACAACTCACACAGCGCAATGTATCACTTCATGAAATATCTGATAACGAGATGACACCCTGACTACTCTATAAGAAGCGGGTTACTGAAATGAACCCAACTGTCCTGTCATAGAGCCCATATTCACATTTAAACCCATACACCAACCTCAAGTCGATCCTGATCACATTAAATTAAGCCAATAACCTTTCAAAGGTCCATACTAATTTCCCTCTTCTCATAACACACAAGAACAACCGTCATAACTGGAGCAAATCTCCTTGGTTCATAAACCAATAAACAAAGTGCCCTCCAGGCATAAATGCTCAAAGTAATGATATTACCCAAATTCCTCATACTTGATTTAAATCTTTAGTCAAACAAGTGGCTACATGCCACACTGGTACAATCTTCCCATGGAACACGTTCACACAATCTTCCGAAATAAATAACCGGTCCGCACATCTAAACCATCGGCCGCACTAACGCTGAGAAGCGATCAAGAATCCTTAACCAGAATGCAAAGCCTCTTTCACAACACATCGATCTTCGGTGATGCTGAATATAATACCAATTTACTTTAAACATTCCACCCTCCTCTTGCTCATCCGAGCTCGTGACATCCTTACCAGCACCAAACTGCAACCTCGATCCTCACTTCGAATTTTCATGCTACTCACTGCACCCAACGTGCCAACATACAATAGGACACGATTTTCATCGTAACTTCGAAATCATTAATATTTTAACACTTCATCATATAATAACTTTGCACTTAACTCACTGCTGGAGAATCATAGCAACACACAAGCAAATTCCCATAACCGTAGAATATACAAATCTGCAAGTAGTGGTCCAAGCCACAATAGCCCTTCCGAAATTTGCTTCCACTTAACAAACCATAACAGAAGAATGCTTCTGAATACATCAATTACGGCTGTCGATAAGCCTCACACGTACCGCCACCAATTATACACACAACTTGATCACGCTGAATAAACTGATCGCTGGCCCCAATATGACAATTCAATTATGGCTAGTCATTCTACCTTCTTCCAATTTATCCTTGCTTGCGTTAGAAATAATACTAACTCCATTCAACACATAACATACTCCATCTACACTTACCCCGAGTAACCTTGAATCACGAGACCAAGCTGTCTCAATTCCCACGAACTATTTCATATCACTCAAATGCTACACCACAAGCTGCTACAAGGCTTGATTCTTAACTGTACTAAGTCAAAATATCATAGAACATGGGCACCTTCTCATAAGCTGCTTCTCATAGAACATGGGCACCTTCTCATAAGCTACTGCAAGGCTTGATTCTTAACTGTACTCATAGGCTCGAAATCATTGGGCACCACACTTTAACTTCTGAATTCACTAGGACCATTATTGAGAGACACCCGCTCTGACTTGGTCCAGAATATAATCCACTCCATAGATCTTATAACACACGAATACTCTCTCAGCGAAGCACCCGGCAAAATCACTTCCTATGAAACATGTATCTATACAAGGCATAAATCCTGAACCTTTTTCCAAGTCCGAACATGAGCCAATAAGGCCAACCATAGCACGCCTCCAACAATTCATTCGCTCAAATTACCACTTATGGTCTTCTCCCGTAACTGAAACAACCCATCGATATGAAGATAAACGGAAACCTCGCAAGTAGTTAACCATGCAACCTAATCTTAGGCGGTGGGACTCTCCCACTTAGATTGAAGCCACTATTACACAACTCTGGAACTCACCAGACTCCTTTATCTCTTGTTGACATAACCTTACGCAATCATCTGCTGCAAATTCTCGAAATCTTTCTATAATTCCCCATATTTCATATTCTAAATCATCATCCACATTCGCACGACCGATCTCTTTGTTGGATAACCAATATAATTCTTTGCAGAAGCTTCGCCAACCACGCGACCGCTAATCCGCTCACGGGAAATAACCCGCCTGCAGAAATCACTTCCCGACACCTTCCAAATGCTGCTGCACGGGATACAATCACTATGATACCAACAACCAAATCCTGAGTCCAAGCTCACTCTCTAGCTGCACCAGTCCGTTCACTCCTCATGGACAGCAATTAAATGTGCGGCAACACCTTTCCAAATTTAGAATTATGTTGCGTCCTTCTTCATTTCAAGCAGCTCCTTCCCGTTATACCAAATCACCTATCGTATAATGGCCCGTACTTCAATTTATATCCGCAGAATTCAATGGCCAGTCGCTAAAATCTCAGATCATTCCAAACTCTCCTTTGGCGCCTAGTCATCCTACTACCAAGCCTATATGCAACATCCACCACTCTCCCACTTTGGGCCAACTTGCTTATTTAATCACCCACTTGACTGTTGCTTCATATACCTAGCCTTCTAAGAAATTTTGACACCACCTCACACTTCCCACACATCTTTCCTCAAACTTTGTTGCTCATTTGCTGCCTTAAATAAACTCTATCTTTCCGGCACTTGAACCCACAATGGCTGCTAACTTTTAAACCTTTCCAAAGGTCTTCTTTATCGATCCGTCAACATTAGGAATTCTGATTCGATCTTAAACCACTGCACCATGCGATATCTAACAGTTGTATTTCCAATAATATTTCACAATATCTTGCCATAAAGGCGAATTGTAGCAGATTGTAACACCAACAAACTTAGTACGTTCAATCAGGACCACGACATCCTCTCATAAAAGAAAGCTCCACCACGTTTGCAAATACCAAGTCTCATTACCTCCACCAGCCCTCATCTGACTATTCTTAGTCCGACTGCATTTCCCCTGCCGGGAATAAATACTGAATCACTTGATTACACACTGAGTAAACCTCCCTTCAATTTATTCACTACCCCGACGCGTGGGCAAACATCCTACCATCACACCAATACTGCGGAATAATCACTCATAAGCATCGCGGCAACCTGTGCCTAGCCTCAAGGCTCTTAGAAGTTCTATCACTGAGCTGAACACTAGAATATCCTTCCATAAGGCGACTATATTAGTCCAATCAGCTATACCGGGAGAATCATCCCGCACCACATTTGTAGTGCTAATACAATACTTCAATTTTCGATTTATAACAAGCGCTCGCGTAAGATTGAGTAGGAAGAAATCAAAGGCATAAGCCTCAAAGGAATTGAACCGCACGCTAAGGAAATCAATAAGGGAAGTACTCCTAACAGCCCTGTAGCCTCCCGAGGATAAGTACAGACATTTCTGTACCGATCCGCGAGACTCTACTAGACTTACTCATGACTCGTGAGTCCGATGTGAACCTAGTGCTCTGATACCATGTTGTCACGACCCAAAATCCACTAAGGGTCGCGGTGGCGCCGGACACCGCTGTCAGGCAAGCCAACTAAATTAATCGATTAAATTCTCCTCTTAATACCTTTAAAATCTAGGATTTTTCCTTCCATTTTTCATAAATAAAAGTTCACTATTTGAATTCAAATTAAGTAATAGCAATTAGTACAAATCTTTCAGAAACCATTCCTAGAACCCGGTGTCACAAGTGCATGAGCATCTACTAATAAGAAATTTAAAATACAACATCCATCCGAAATACAGTGGACAGGAAGTAAATACAATATGTTGGAAGGGACTATACTAGCTGCGGGTCGCCTTGAATAATGCAACGCACCTAGTCCCAGAATCATCCGTACTGCTATGCCTAGTATGTTGCTAGAGATACATATACATGTGCAACAAAAATGCACGGAAGTGCAGTATGAGTACGTAAACAACGTGTACTTAATGAGTATCCCGCCTAATCTCGAAGAAGTAGAGACGAGATGGACAACTTCGACACTTACTAGAGGTCAATTAACAATATCCTAGAAATGTGAGGAAATACCATGGATTTATATAGTAGTTCTAATTCACGAAGCCAGAAAACAGGTAATCACCTTCAACAAATAATCAAGGGCTTTCAAGTTTACTTCTTTATCATCTCATCAATTTATATCAAGCCACGAAGGGACAATTTCACATTTAAAATTCTCAAGCGACAAATAACATGTGCAAATCACACCGAGGCGACGGCCCGATCCAACAGGAATGTAAACTGTGCACTGCCGAGGGTCGAACGACACGAACCATAGATGCATCTATTACCCCGCTCGCGAATCATCCATGCAACGCGGTCAACATAAAATAAATAATCACCCTACTCACGAATCATTCATGCGATGCAAGTACACATAAGATACACAATCACCCTGCTCGCGAATCATCCATGCGACGCATGTACACATAATATACATGCTCAAATAGCCAATTATAATTTTATCGGGGAATAATTATCCAAATAAAACCGATTCTCCTTTAACATTTTTTAACAAAATGAAGTTTAATCCTTATAGTAATTCCCTTACTAATTCAATGTGATTTAAGCAATTCACGCTATCAATGGGTTCATAAATAATTCAAGTATAACATGCTTTTGGGTCCTAACTACCCAGACAATAGCATAACAGTAGCTACGCACGGACTCCCGCCACCTCGTGCGTACGTAGCCCCCATAAATAGGAGCACATAATCAAGTATTTCACCTATGGGGATAGTTCCCTCTTACAAGGTTAGAAAGGAGACTCACCTAGCTCCGAAGACTCATAACCAACATTCTACATTCCTCCGAAGACTTGCACCAACGCACAATGTTCTAAAACTAGCCAATGATTATACAAATCCATTAATATATGCTCAATTAAACTTTACAACCCAATTTGTAACGATTCCTAACCCCAAATGAAAAGTTTACAAAAATTCCCTTGGGCCCACGTGCCCGAAAATCTAAAATTTCTTGAAGATAAAGTTTACCCATGAACTCACAAACTCAAATATATAATTTTCTCTTACTTCCATACTCACAATCGGGGTAAAATTCAATTTATCAAGTTTTCTAGGTTTTCTTCAAAAAATCCTCACTTGCCCACAATGTTTATGTCTAATTTCATGATATAATCTTGTATTTAGCTTGGAAATGAGTAGGAGTATCTTACCTTAGCATAGATGACGAAATACCTCTTTGAAGCTCTTCAAAAAAAATCGCCCAAGCCATGAAAAATGAGAGAAATGAACTCAAATCACGATTTTTAAACATCCATTTTGCCCCAGCTGTTTCCGCTTCTGCGGAATTATTTCTGCTTATGCGGTTAAAACGCTGCTTCTGCGGCTCCTTCCCAAGCGACCCAGCTTCTGCTTCTAGGCTTCCTTTTCCGCAGGTGCGGTCCCACATCTGCGGCTCCCTGACCGCATCTGCGGTCCCAGCTTTTCTCACCGAAATTCGCATATGCGGTCTTTTTGGCTGCTTCTGCGGATTCCTAACCGCATATGCGGTCCCTGCTCCCTTCACTCCCAATCTCTTCTACGGTCCCTTCCTCGCTTCTGCGGGGCCACTTCTGCGGTTCCATTTCCGCATAAGCGCAAATACCAGCAACCAGACCCATCAGCCATTCTTCAACTTCCAAATTTGATCCGTTAACCATCCGGAATCCACCCGAGGCCCCCGGGACCTCAACCAAACCTACCAACCAATCTCAAAACACATTACAGACTTGCTCGAGGCCTCAAATAGTATCAAACAATGCTAAAACCATGAATTATACCCCGATTCAAGCTTTATGAACTTCGAAATTTCAAACTTCGACTTCCGATGTTTAAACCTATCAAATCACGTCCGATTGACCTCAAATTTTGCACACAAGTCATATTTGACATTACGGACCTACTCTAACTTTTGGAATCAGATTCTGACCCTGATATCAAAAATTCCACTTTCGGTCAAACTTCTCAAAAACCTTCAAATTTCTATCTTTAGCCAAATGGCTTCAAAATGACCTACGGACCTCTGAATTCACTTCTGATCGCGCTCCCAACTCCAGAATCACCATACAGAGCTATTCACAGTCTCGGAATCCCAAACGGATATCGATAATACTAAAATGCACTTCAAGCCAAACTTACGAAATTTCTTCTAAGTTGCTAACTTCCACAATATGCGCCAGAACACTATCGGGTTATCCAAAACCCGAACCGAGCATATGCTAAGTTTGAAATCATCATACAAACCTGCTAGAATCTTCAGATTCTGATTCCAAGGTCGTTTACTAAAATTTCAATCCTAGTTCATTCTTTCAACTTTAAGCTTCCGAAATGAGAATTCTTTTTCCAAATCAACCCTAAACTTCCCGAAATTCAATTCCGACCATGCGTACAAGTCATAATACTTGAAACAAAGTTGCTCATGGCCTCAGACCACTGAACGATATGCTAGAGCTCAAAACGACCGGTCGGGTCATTACAGGATTCTTTTAGGGATTGATACACTTGTAAATTGATTCATCGACTTATAACCTACTCCGATGCATCGTTGAATATTAAAAACAAAATGTCTCGACTTATACCAATTAATCTGTTATAATTGATTCATCGACTTATAACCTAGTGATGAATGAATGTAATTCATTAACTCTGTTATACTACAAATAATGAGTACAATTGCATATACTATAACAAGCTATATATGTAGTTAAAGTAGCACAACGTGTGTGTGTTATATATATACACACACTAACATATACTATAACAAGTTATATATATGGTATAGTATTACAGTGAAGTGTCTTTTTTTTTTTGTGTGTGTATATATATGTGTGTGTGTGTGTGTGTGTGTATATATATGTGTGTGTGTGTGTGTGTGTGTATATATATATATATATATAAGAACATGAAGCGCTAGGAACACAAGGTTGGGTTCTTTTAGGGATTGATACACTTGTAAATTGATTCATCGACTTATTACCTACTCAGACGCATCGTTGATTATTAAAAACAAAACGTCTTGACTTATATCAGTTAATATGTTATAATTGATTAATCGACTTATAACCTAGTGATGAATGAATGTAATTCATATACTCTATTATAATATAAATAATGAATACTATTATATCAATTAATTCAATAATTAGTTTATGCGTACGTAGTAATGTATACGATTGATCATCAATTACAATATAGTTTATGCGTGTGTATGAAATTACCTATATACTTAAATATAACTTAAAAAATTCCTTTACACATATGTTATTATAATCTATTAAAAATAATTACCTAGTTAATATAATTTTTTTAAAAGATTATGCTTATAATTTATAATAATTATGGTTAAATAAATAAATATTTATAGCTAATAATAATTATTTTTATAGCTTATAATATTTTAAAACCAAAAAAGAAAAAAATTATTTAATTTTTTAAAAAAATAGCGACCAACGTTGGTCGCTATTTTGGTCAAACAGTCAAAACTTAATTACCGACCAAAAATAGCAACCAACGTTGGTCGCTTTTTCTAATAAAAGAGTCAAAAATGGGTTTCCCACCATTTCTCTTATTTTCTTCCCCAAAATTTCCCCACCGTCTCTCTCAACAACTTCTCATCCCCTTCTCTATTTCCCTCACACAAATTCCATTCCCCCACCCCGCGCCACCACTGCCGTCGCCGACAACCGCCGCGCCACCACTCCCCCCTGATAACTAGGAATTTTGATGCATTTTATACTCCTTCTTGCTTATGCTTTGATCAAATATTCTTATAAAATAGTAAAAAAAGGTTTACAAGTTGTGCTTGATTGCAGGTTTGATCCACAAAGTGACAAAATGTTAAAGATCGGCTCAAAAGGAGTGAAACTTGCACAAATACCAAAGACAAGGCAAGCTTAGGAAGAACAGGCCCAGTGCGGCCGCACACCACTTTGTGCGGTCCGCACTGGAAGATTCAGAGAGTTGAATTTCAGGCTTCAAGGTAGTGTAACCGCACACCATTTTGTGTAGTCCGCACTGAAGGCAACACGGACGCAGTCCATTCTCTGTGGTCCGCGGTGCCAAGATTCAGAGAGGTTCATTTTCAGAATTTGAAGCATGTGGTACGCGGATAACTTTGTGCAGACTGTGCTGGAAGCCTCCACGGCCGCGGTCCATTCTGTGCGGTCCGCGGAGCCCCAGTTCAGAGAGATCAATTTTGAAGGCCAAAGCTCAGTGCGGACCATGGTCCATTTTGAGCGGTCTGCACTAACCCCGCAGTGGCATTTTTGTTCAGATTTTTTAGCTCAGTATAAATAGATTCTTTTTCCATTTTTTAGGGTATCAGATATTTAATACATAAGCTGCGCTCGTGGGTCGATTTTTCTTAGCCATTTTGGGCATTTTTAATTACTTTTCATCATTGAATCTTTGTATTTAGTTTAGCAATTAATTAATATGTGTTCATCTTCATCTATTTCTTATTTTTCTTCTTTGAATATGAGTAGCTAGACCCATTAGCTAGGGTTGTGGCTCAACCCTAGTGTGGGTAATTGATGGGTCTTGTAATTTAGGGCTAAATTGATTATGGGTGTTTTTTATTTGCGTCAACTTCATGGTTAATTTCTGAATTAGTGGTTGCAAACACTAGTTTGTATTTAGTTGACTAGGGTTCTTCTTGAGAAAGAGAATCTAAGTCTCCGAAATTGACCCAACAAGGAACTGGGCGTACTTAAGAAATTGATAACCTCAACTAAAGGGTTAAACCTCAAGAGAGTAATACCCGACTTGAACCTTTGTTGCTTATGCAAAATAGCATACCCAATTGGTCTTGAAAAAGACAATTGGGAAAAATCACTTAAACCACCGAGAGGTGTTGAGTGGGTAAATTAGTGCAACGGTTATATCATATTCCCCAATCATGTCAATTATGTCTTAGTTTCAAGTACCCGTCATTTTCTCACCTAGGCCGATGTCACTACCCTAGTGCCTTTTAAACCAATAGATACAACTTGCAATATTTATCTCTTAGCTTAATCTAGCTGCATTTTCGATTGGTAGTTTGATAAAAATAGAATCATAAAGAAAACCCAAAAATGAATAGAAGACCAATTAAGAGCACATACACAATCCTAAACTAGCTAGATACTCGATTCTAATTCTAGTTCTCTATGGATATCGATCCCGACCCAAAATCGGGTAAAAGCTATTGCGACCCTCTCTTGTTACTTAATAGTATTACGAAGTTGGCAGCGATCACTCTTTGGCGCCATTGCCGGGGAGCTAACGGTTTTTGGCTATCTATTTAGTTAGTTTTGTGTATTGTTTTTCTTTCCTTCTTGCGTTACTAATTTGTGTGTGTGAATACTTCAGGTACCAAATGGTTTTAAATGCTAATGACCCTCTTGTAAATGTGCTTGCGGGGGAGGAGGTTGATGATATTGGAGAGGATGAGGTGCCTCTTGTACCTCCTGGACCACGACGAGTCCGCCAGGCCAATGCTAATGAAAATGTTCCAGACCCTCCTCTGCCACCTCCAAGAGCGGTTCCTCGGGTGCTACCAAACCAAGGCTATGCAAGTTCTATTATCCCACCCAGAATTCGGGCAGGCAATTTTTAGATAACTAATATGATGTTGACCTTACTTGAGCAGCATGGGTATTTCACAGGCGCTGTGGATCAAAATGCCTACAAACATCTCAAGGGGTTCGTGGATACATGTTAGGGGAGCAAGCAGACGAATATGTCTGAGGATGCTCTTAGGTTAAGACTTTTCCCATTCTCACTTCGAGGGAAAGCATTGGATTTGCTAGAGAGACTCCCCAACCATTCCATCACAACTTGGGATGAGTTGGCGGACAAGTTTATTGCTAAATTTTTCTCACCCTGGCACATGGAGGCACTTCAAGATGAGATATTGGCCTTTAAGCAAGAGCCCACGGAACCTTTGCATGAGATTTGGGAGCGTATAGAACAATGGTGAAGGAATGCCCCAATAATGACATGATGGAGAATATGTTGCAACAAACTTTCTACTGGGGCATCAATACTACAAATCAATGCATAGTGAACCAATTGGTCGGGGGTAATTTATGAAGTTGACATATGATGAAGCTTGTATCGTACTTGATGAGATGGATGACACTTCTTCTGCATGGCAAAGTAAAGCCAATGTTCCTCAAGGTGACCCTACGGTTATTTATTTGCATAAGGAATTATATGACCATGGGCAAGCTATAGCAGAGTTGACAACTACTATGAACCAATTGGCTAAGGCACAGTTGCAACAAGTCCAAAATCCTCACCAAGTGAATGCCATGGAGGGTGTTAATATGCTTGTCAACAAGAGAAGGCAAAGATGGCAACAAAACTAAGGGAATTCTGAGCAATTTGATGATGATTGAGATGGGTTTCAAAATTATGGCTATGATGAGCAAAATGAAGAGAACAATATGTGAACAATTTTCAAGGCCAACGGGGCAGCTCTTCAAACCAACAATAGTGGAGACCTCAAGGCAATTGGGGCAATCAACAACACAATAGTGCTAATTGGGGGAACAACAATCAAAATCACAATTGGGGCAATTAGAACAATAATCAAGGCAACCAAGGGAATTGGAATGGTAATAAAAACAATTGGGGTGGCAACAACAATCAACGTGGATGGAATAATGGAAACCAAGGAAACCGGGGTCAAGGCTTTCAAAGGCCCCCAATGTACCAACAACCGAACAATCCACCCTCTTTCCCTTCTCAAGGTCCTTGTTCTTCGGGTAACGATACGGGTAGAATTGAAATGGTGTTCGAAAAAATGATGAAGAAGAACGCGGATTCGGATGCACAGTTGGCTTCCCACAATACCTCTATTAGAAACTTGGAGGTGCAATTAGGCCAAATCTCTAATCGTTGAATACTCGCCCGAAGGGTGCTCTACCAAGTGATACGGTAGTGAACCCAAAGGGCGGTAACAATTATGTCATGGAGGGTACAACAAGAAGTGGGAGAGGTGGTTATATGAATGCTTGGAAACAAAAGCAAGTGGTTCATGATGATGTTGATTTGCAAGAAGATGAAACTCCCTTGGTAGTTGAAGATGTGATTGATGACAATGTGAACAATGAAGTGAGGATTGAATATTAATGTGACCGAGGTGGAAACTCAAGAGGCCGTGAACCCGTCTAGGGAACACGTGATTGACATGCCGGAGTCGATTGTGCCAAAGGCCAAGGCTCCTTTACCAAGACCGCCTCTACCTTATCATCAAAGGCTCGCAAACCAAAGAAGTGATAATCAGTTCAAAATTTTCATTGATATGATGAAGAGCTTGTCCATCAATGTGCCTTTGGTAGAGGTTCTTGAACAAATTTCGGGCTATGCAAAGTTCATGAAAGACTTGGTCACAAATAAGCATTCTATGGATTGTGAGACTATTAAGATGACCCACCAAGTCAATGCTATAGTACATTCAATGGCTCCCAAGTTGGAGGATCCCGGTGCTTTCACTATCCCTTGCACTATTGGTAGTGCGTATTTTGCCAAGGCTTTATGTGATCTAGAGGTGAGTATCAACTTGATGCCCTACTCAGGTTTCAAAGCATTGGGCATTGGGCCTGCTAGACCAACTTCCATGAGATTACAAATGGTGGATAGATCAATAAAGCGACTGTTGGGTATTTCATGATGTGCTTGTCCGGGTGGACAAATTTATCTTGCCAGCAAACTTTGTGATATTGGATTGCGAGGTGGACTATGAGGTCCCAATCATATTAGGGAGACCTTTCCTTGCTATGAGGAAGGCTCTAATAAATGCAGAAGCAGGGGAACTCACTTTCAGGGTGGGTGATGAAAAGGTTGTCTTTCATGTGTGCAAGTCTTTGAAGCAACCCAATAGCACCGAGGTGTGCTCATTTGTAGACCTTGTCACAGCTATGATTGTGGTTGACACCTGTGCTATGATCAATATGGAGGATCCCCTTGAGGCCGTGCTATTAAATCTTGATATTAATGATGATGCAAGCAGAGTGGAGTGTGTCAATGCCTTACATGGGATGGGCTCTTATTCCTATGAGCCTAGAAAATTGTCTTTGGATCTTGAAAATCGAAAAACTCCACCAACCAAACCATCAATTGAGGAGCCACCGGTGTTGGAGTTGAAGCCACTACCTCCACACCTCATGTATGAATTATTGGGCTCTAATTCAACTTTACTTGTTATTCTTTCTTCTTGCCTTACTAACATACAGGTTGAGGCCACTTTGGCGGTGCTTCAAAGGCGAAAAAGGGCAATTGAATGGACTTTGGCCGACATTCAGGGAATAAGCCCTGCATTCCGTATGCACAAAATTATCTTGGAGGATGATGCAAAACCTTCCTTGGAGCATCAAATAATATTGAACGAGGCAATGCAAGAGGTGGTGAAGAAAGAAGTGATAAAGTGGTTAGATGTCGGGGTCGTGTACCCTATTTCCGATAGCTCGTGGACTTCTCTGGTGCAATGTGTGCCGAAGAAGGGTGGGATGACTGTGGTGACAAATGACAAAAATGAAATTATTTTCACTCGGACAGTTACCAGATGGAGGGTATGCATGGATTACCGGAAACTGAACAAGGTGACCTGCAAGGATCATTTCCTTGCCATTCCTTGACCAAATGCTTGATCGCCTTGTAGGGCGTGCCTTTTATTGCTTTTTGGATGGATAATCGGGGTATAATCAAATCATAATCGCTTCGGAGGACCAAGAGAAGACCACATTTACTTGTCCATATAGCACCTTTGCTTTCTCTCGGATGTCGTTCGGGTTGTGCAATGCTCCGGCGACATTCCAACGATGCATGATGGCTATTTTCACCGATATAGTGGAAGATATTTTGGAATTCTTTATGGATGATTTAGTGTGGTTGGTGATTTATTTGAAGAGTGTTTGGGAAATTTGGATAGAGTCTTGGCTTGATGTGAAGAAACAAATCTCATTCTTAATTGGAAAAAATGCCACTTCATGGTTGAAGAGGGCATAGTGTTGAGCCAAAAAATTCCAAAATATGGGATTGAAGTTGACAAAGACAAGATAGATGTGATTTCAAGGCTTCCTCCCCCCACTTTCTTCAAAGGGGTGAGGAGTTTTCTTGGTCACGCGGGATTTTACCGGAGGTTTATAAAAGATTTTTCTAAGGTGGTAAACCCTTTATGCAAGCTACTAGAAAAGGATACCAAGTTTGTATTTGATGAAGGATGTATGCAAGTATTTGAGCTTCTCAAGCTTAAGTTGACCACTACCCCTATCATTACCGCACCATGTTGGAGCTTACCCTTCGAGCTCATGTGCGATGCAAGTGATGTTGCGGTTGGGGCTGTTTTGGGTCAAAAGGTTAACAAAATGTTTCACCCGGTGTGCTATGCAAGCAAGACCATGAATGAGGCTCAAAGGAACTCACGATTACTGAGAAAGAGTTATTGGCCATAGGTTTTGCAATGGAAAGGTTTCGGCCGTATCTTATGGGGGCTAAGGTCATAGTGCACACCGATCATGCCACCCTTAGGTACTTGATGACAAAGAAAGACACCAAGGCGAGGTTGATGAGATGGGTGTTACTACTCCAAGAATTTAATCTAGAAATTGTGGACCGAAAAGGTAGTGAGAACCAAGTGGCGGACCACTTGTCCCATTTGTAGGAGAAGGGGAGGCCTTGTGATGGCTTAGATATCAATGATTCATTTTCCGAGGAACAACTCCTTACGGTGTCAATGAATGATATGCCATGGTTTTCCAATGTGGCTAATTACCTTGTGACCGGAATAATCCCGTGTGAGCTCTCTTCTAACCAAAGGAAGAAGCTCAAGCGAAATAGTTTGGATTTCTATTGGGATGAGTCGTACTTGTTCAAGATTTGCACGGATGGTGTGGTCCAAAGGTGTGTCCCGGAGGAAAAGCAATTGAGTATTTTGGAGGCTTGTCATTCCTCTCCGTATGGTGTCCATGATGGTGGGGCTAGGACGGCTTCTAAAGTTCTTAGTTGTTGGTTTTATTGACCAAATTTGTTCAAATATGCGGGTAATTTTGTGAAGAGATGCGACGGGTGCCAAAGAGCGGGTGGAATTTTGAAGAAAGATGAGATGCCTCTCAATACCATCCTTGAGGTTGATATTTTTGATGTATGAGGCATTGATTTCATAGGCCCATTTGTTAGATCTTGTGGGAACACTTACATTCTCATGGTGGTGGATTATATTTCAAAGTGGGTTGAATCTGTGGCTTTGCCCAACAATAAGGCCCGAAGTGTGGTTGCATTTCTCAAGAAGAGCATTTTTACAAGGTTTGGTACTCCTATGGCAATCATAAGTGATGGGGGGTCTCATTTTTGCAATAGAAGTTTCGACACTTTGCTTTCAAAGTATGGTGTCAATCACAAAGTTTCTACCCCCTATCACCCTCAAGCAAGTGGTCAAGTGGAAGTCTCCAATAGGGAAATCAAAAGAATATTGTCAAAGACGGTCAATGCCAATAGGACCGATTGGTCTAAAAAGTTAGATGATGCTCTATGGGCTTACCAGACCGCTTACAAGACCCCAATTGGTATGTCATCGTACCGATTGGTGTTTGGGAAAGCATATCATTTACCAGTGGAGTTGGAGCATAAGGCCATGTGGGCCTTGAAGAAGTTGAAACTTGATTGGGATATAGCTGCTAATCTTCGGGTGGAGAAACTCAATGAGCTTGATGAATTTAGTTTGCATGCCTACTCTAGTTCATCCCTGTATAAGGATAAAATGAAATACCTTCATGACAAATATACTCGGGGCAAAGAATTCAAGGTGGGAGATTTGGTGCTATTATTCAATTCTCGACTAAGGTTGTTCCCGGGAAAGCTGGAATCAAAGTGGAGTGGAGCCTTTGAAATAGTGTGTGAGACCCCGTTTGGTGCTCTTGATTTGAAGAACAAAAGTGGGGAAGTTTCTAGAGTAAATGGGCATAGAGTGAAGCACTATCTGGGGAAGTTTGATGATAGCCATGTGGTGGTTGTGATTCACTTCAAATGATTGGATGGTAACTTGCATTGTGTCGCGACGTTAAATTAGGCGCTTCTTGGGAGGCAACCCATGTGTTTTTCATTCTTGTTTTTATTTGGTATTTATTGTAGTGTAGGATTGATTTTTGGGCTAACTGGTTGTGAGATGTTACAAGGTTGAGTTGATGCAATGCAGGACATAATTGAAAAAATGCACTGGTCTCTGAAGTTTCCAGTGCGGTCCGCATAAAATGGGTGATGAGAGGACCCTCTGAAGTTTGCCATCGCGACAGCGGTTTTTCTTTTTACGGTTCGCGGTCGACCAGCGCGGTCGCGGTCCATTTTGTGCGGACCGCGGTGGGTTACCAAGTTGGGCTTGAACAAAATAGCCCAGTGCGGACCGCAGTCCATTTTGTGCGGTCCAAATTGGTAGGTGAGAATGGGCCCCAGGGTTTTCTCTATAAATAGACCCTTTGGGCCTCCTTTTACTCTTTTCGCACTTTTGCCTCTCAGACCTAAGAAAAACTTTGTTCATCACACCCTTTGCTCATAATTAATTGTTGGAACGTATTTGCTTCAATTCATCTCATTATCTGGATACCACAATCTTCCTTTTACTTGTTTAATTTTGTTAATTTTTGTTTTTCTTAGCTTTTAGGTCTTCTTCCTCCCCTATGTTCTTAAATTTCCATGCTAGGTTAGTTTAAATCTCAATTCATGTGGACTTAGTTAGTATAATGGACTGGGCAATCATTTAGAGACACTAATTAGGTGAAAATTTGAGATTAAAAACTAAAATTTGGATACCCTAGTTTAGTGCCAGAACTGGGCACCCAGTGCGGACCGCGATCATTTTTGTGCGGTCCGCGGTGCCCTAGTTCGGTCCGCGGTACCATTTTGTGTGGACCGCACTGCTAAATCTATTAAATATGAAATTTGGGTAGTGCGGTCGCGGTTGATTTTTTGCGGTCCAAATTGCCAAGATACAGAGTGTGGGTAGTCTGAACCCCACACATGTGCGGTCCGCGGATGTTTTTGTGCGATCCGCGCTGACTCCAGTGCGGCCGCGGTTGATTTTTTGTGGTCTACACTAGTGAGATACAGAGGATGTGTTTTCTGAAACCCACACCTGTGCGGACCGCGGTCGACTCTCTACAGTTTGTGGTGGCCCATGTGCGGTCCGCACTGGGCAAGTTCTGCAACTTATTCTTTCCTGCTTGTGAAACATTGTTCTTAACTGATTCCATTGATATTAACAAGCTAATTGAACCGTGTTTGCAGACAATTGTAAAACAACAATGAAAAGGATCTAAACAACCGGGAAGAGGTTAATCCTTTCGGGGGCAAGGGAAAGAAAATGATAAGACTCATTCCCCAAGCCTGAGAAAATATTGAAAAGACAAGAAAGCTGATCAAAGCTGCTGAAAGAGCTGCTTCACATTCTTCGGGGAGTGAGTATGAGCCATCATGGGAAATTTCTTTAGCTCCGTGCCAGAGTACATAGAAGACTGTCCGGAGAGACCTAGGCTAAGAGACACTCCTCTACCACCACCCACTATCCAAGCTCCAACAAATGTGGAATCTGAGTCGTCTGAGGGCTCAGCAGCAGATAGTGGGGAATATTCCACCTCTCCCGTAGCTTTCTTATCCGGAGAGGTTGGAGGAGTAGATGAGGAGGAAATAGCGGGAGATGAGGAGGTAGTTGAAGGAGGAGAACCAAGGGTTGGGGTGTAGATAGAACGAGGAAGCCGTAGGTTTGGCGAGATAGGTTCGTGAGTGAGGTGGCGTACCATAAATTTCGGGAGTGGTGGCCGGTGATAAAATTGATACCGGAGAGGAGCTTTATTGATAAAGATCTTTTACCCCTCAACCCGAATATGCAAAGACAATTTAGGACTAGAGTGGATTGGGAACATTTTATAGAAGAGTGTGTAGATGCCAACGAACACATGGTTAAGGAGTTTTACTGCAATGTAGCCCACATCAAAAAGGGCTCTAAAGTGACCAAGGTTTGTAATAAGATAGTGTTGTTTGAAGGGAAATACCTCAATGAATACCTTGGCTTCAATGAGGAGGATGAAACTTTGTACATGGCGAAGTTGGAGATGGGCGAGGAGGTTCGTCCCTAGCTAGCACAATACCTAATAATCCCAGGTACCACCCCTGACTGGTTGACTGCTGGAATCAAGATATTGAGACGTACTTTCAATTTTGAAGCACGGGGATGGGAGACTTTTGTGTGTAACCAGTTGGACCTTACGACACATGACAACACCCTTCATCGTTCCCGGGCTGTGTTAGTGGATTCCATTATGGCAGGGTACCCTATCAATGTGGGGAATGTGATGTCGAGGATTATCTCCACCGTAGGTGTGGAGCATGACCGGAACTATCCCTTCCCCAACACCCTTACTATGTACTTTCGGGATTTGAAGGTGGACAAGAAGCCCTATGACGTCAGAGTCAAAGCAAAGTCCCCCTTCTCTTGGTACAACATATAGGGGGATGATAACCCCAAGAGCAAAAGTTTCAAAGGTGCAACTACTACTTCAACTGGCCAGTTTGAAGAGCCAGTTGTGGTAGTGGCTCCTGCTGAGCCTACCTCCACCTCCACATATATCCCTCCCGGTCCATCCACATCCACAACCTTTCATGTTGATCCATCCACCCCAGTAGGCCCGGAGATTCCAGTTTCCCGGGCCCATCCCATTACTGCCCAACGATTGAGCCAGGCTCTTACCAGTACCAACAACTGGATGTCCACAACGTCATCCATGTTGTCTATCTTGACCACCACTGTAGAGGCTCAGTCAGCTCCCCCAGCCCCATAGGTGCCCCAGTCGATCGAGGATGCGCTCAAAGAGATACTTAACAACCAGAAGAAGATTCTCGACACTCAGGCTGCGCTCTCAAAGGCAGTTGATTCATATAGCAAGGCTCTCAATGAGCTTTCTAGGGAGCACAAGCAGCTAAGGAAGACACGAGCCTCCAAGGAGTCCGTGAAGGAGCTGCGTGCAGATGTTGATAGACTGAAGGCAGATCAGCTGCCTTTAGACTTATTGCTTGAGGACCTAGTATCTGCAGCCCACCCACAGCCGGAGTAGTCACAGAGGCCTATGAAGAGAAGGATGATGATTCCTAGATCTAATGATGTTGTCATCGAGTTGGCAGACCCACCGGAGACTTCCTCCAGTCATCCATAGAATGTACCCGTTCCAGAGCCTGTCCAGGCCCAAGTCCTAGTAGCAGAGCAGCAGACCACTGGGAACCAATCTGAGGTTCCCGAGCACACAGAGGACCCAGGGACCATACATGACTCTTTGCAAACAGACATGCCTTAGGGAGTCTTCTATATCCTTTCCCTCTTATTTTGATGCTTTATTTGGACTAGTTGGCATTGGGGACAATGCCAGCTTTGATTTGATGGGGTAGGCCCTACATTTTGGATGATTGTATATATTTAACATTTTTATGCTTTCTTTATCTTTTTATCTTTCGTCTGTATATAATTCTGATATTTCGTTACATTTATCGCATTTTGATTTCACTTTGGGTCTTTATATAAAGTTACATATCATTGTATATATTCATCCCATCCGTTGTATATTCAAATCTCCTCTTGTATATATTCATTCTATTTTTTGAAAAAAAATTCATTTTTAGCTTCTTATTTGTTATTCATAGTTTGCAATAAGCCTTTGATTTTCTTAATGCCATAGTTCTTTCCAAAGGTGGAGTGTTGTGTGAATCGGGTGGCTCTTCCCAATGATGGATGGTGTGACAACCTTCTTAAGGGTTTTAGTCCATTTTTCTTTTTCTTTTTGGTTTTTAGTAGTTAGTAGTTAATGTTGTCTCAAGTAAAGCCTCACTTGGGCCTAGCACATTTGCCTTTGATCTTATGGTCAAAACCAAATTGTTGTGTTCAGATGGTGAAAGTCGTGACCTTGAGACTCTTGTGTTGGCTGATAATCATCAAATGGTTTTTCATGACCATTGTGTGCTCAAATCGTATCTAAGGTCGTTGTGGGTCCCCGACTCTATGTCTTTAGCAATCCCTTAGCTTGTGTGGTGAGTAATTGAATTGCAAGTCCAAGTCCCGAGCCATTGGTCTAGAACTTGCCCTGAATATTTGTTGAGGCAAAATCCTAGGTGAATTTTGACTTGAAACATGATTATAGGCTCTCCTTGATCCAAATGATAGTTTGAATAGTTCCATAACCTACTAATGATATGATCTCTAGTTAACCCTTTTGAGCCTTAGACCTTTTTCTTTCAAGAACCATGATACAAGCCTATACCCGTTCTAAAAGATACCCTCGCTTGGCACCCGATCTTTCCTTTAGCACATGGCAAAAGTATAAGTTTTGGGGGAGAGACGAGGATTGAAACAAAATGGTAAAAAGGCATAAAAATGAAGAAAAGAAAAGGCAATGAAAAAGAAAGAAAAGCAAAAAGACAAAAAGAAAGTTCAATGTTAAAAAGAATGAAAAGGGATTCAAGAAAAGCAAAGAATGAAAGGTGTGGAAACTTGAAAAAGGAGAAAATGTATGAAATGCCTAAAAAGGAGTGATAGTGTGTCTCTCTAACCCCTTAGAAAGAAGTGAAAGTGACTCAAAGAGTCAAGTGGATAGATGCCAAATGAATCAAAAGAAGTGCTTAAGGGAAGATGGAACTAACTTAGACCAAAACATTTCTTACCCTGAACCAAAAGCCTTCACCATATCTCCACAAAAGCCCTATATGATCTTGAGTTGAATGAAGCTAACATTAATGGATACTCAAATAAGGGGCAAGCATATGGTACCTAGAGCCGGGCTTGTGACCTTTTCTTGAGAGAGATGAGTGAATTCCCATTAACCTCGTTTTGCATGCCACTATTATAAAGGTGAGGTTTGCTTGGGGAGAGTTAAGGATGTGTGAGTCTGGGTTCCATAATGACCAAAGTAATTGAAAGATTTCGTTGATGTGTTGAGTCAACTCTTGATGCTCTTGTGTCGCACTTGATCCATAGTTTATCAAAGAGTAAATTTTGTTAATGATTCATCTGTATTTAGGGCAATTGTTAGTCCCAATTGATGCTAGTTGAGGTTGCTTTACGACAACTGAAAATTTCTTGGATGTTCCCTTAAGGGGTGGGTCTTATTTTGTTTGCTTGAGGACAAGCAAAAACTTAAGTTTGGGGGAGTTGATAACTAGGGATTTTGATGCATTTTATACTCCTTCTTGCTTATGCTTTGATCAAATATTCTTACAAAATAGTCCCAAAAGGCTTACAAGTTGTGCTTGATTGCAGGTTTGATCAACAAAGTAAAAAAATATCAAATATCGACTCAAAACGAGTGAAACTTGCACAAGTACCAAAGATAAGGCAAGCTCGGGCAGAACAGGCCCAGTGCGGCCGCATACCACTTTGTGCATTCTGCACTAAGAGATTCAGAGAGTTGAATTTCAGGCTTCAAGGCAGTGCAGCTGCACGCCAATTTGTGCGATTCGCACCGAAGGCAACGGGCCACAGTCCATTCTCTATAGTCCGCGGTGACAAGATTTAGAGAGGTTCAGTTTCAAAATTTGAAGCATGTGCGGTCCGCGGTTAACTTTGTGCGGACCGCGCTGGAAGCCTCCGCGGCCACGGTCCATTCTGTGTGGTCCGCGGAGCCCAAGTTCAGAGAGTTCAATTTTGAAGGCCAAAGTCAGTGAGGACCGCGGTCCATTTTGTGCGGTCCGCACTAACCTCACGGGGGCATTTTTGTCTAGATTTTTCAGCTTAGTATAAATAGATTCTTTTTCTATTTTTTAGGGTATCAGATATTATAATACGTAAGTTGCGCTCGTGGGTCGACTTTTCTTAGCCATTTTGGGCATTTTTACTTACTTTTCATCATTGAATCTTTGTATTTAGTTTAGCAATTAATTAATATGTGTTCATCTTCATCTATTTCTTATTTTTTTTCTTTGAATATGATTAGCTAGACCCATTAACTAGGGTTGTGGCTCAACCCTAGTGTGCATAATTGATGGGTCTTGTAATCTAGGACTAAATTGATTATGGGTGTTTGTTATTTGGGTCAATTTCATGGTTAATTTTTGAATTAGTGGTTTCAAATACTAGTTTGTGTTTAGTTGACTAGGGTTCTTCTTGAGAAAGAGAATCTAAGTCTCCGAAATTGACCCAACAAGGAATTTGGGCGTACTCAAAAAATTGATAGCCCCAATTAAAGGGTTAAACCTCGAGAGAGTAATATCCGACTTGAACACTTGTTGGTTATGCAAATTAGCATACTCAATTGGTCTTGAGAAAGTCAATTGGGCAAAATCACATGAACCACCGAGAGGTGTAGAGTGGGTAAATTAGTGCAACGGTTGTATCATACTCCCCAATCATGTCAATTATGCCTTAGTTTCAAGTACCCGTCATTTGCTCACCTAGGTGGATGCCACTACCCTACTACCTTTTAAACCATTATATATAACTTGCAATATTTATCTCTTAGCTTATTCTAGCTGCATTTTCAATTAGTAGTTTGATAAAAATAGAATCATAAAGAAAATCCAAAAATGAATAGAAGACCAATTAAGAGCACAGACGCAATCCTAAACTAGATAGATACTCGATTCTAGTTCTAGCTCTCTGTGGATATCGATCCCGATCCAAAATCGGGTAAAAGCTATTGCGACCCTCTCTTGCTACTTAATAGTAGTGCGGAGTTGGCAGCGTTCAGCTTCCTACTAAGAAATTTCATCGATATAAATATAGAATGCAAGGAATAGGGACTTCCTCACAAGGCGAGCAACTTGATGGGGAGAGCCTCTCGGCTATGCGGGAGACTGTGACAAAGCTCACATCCGAGCTACAAGCGGCCAAGGAAAGAGAAAAGCTTAGAGATACTCAGTACATTGGCATGCAAGCTCAGTACCATGGCATGCAAGCTCAGCTCAAAAATCTCCTAGTTTCTGGAGCTTTTCCGATTCCCCGATCTCCTGAGTCATCGCCAGAGGCTTGACTTGAACGTGAGCGTTCCTTCCATCCTCCCGTGCTCGTTCCTCCCGTCCTCCCCGTGATCGTTCTTCCCGTCGTCGACAAGTAGACCCTTCTGTATACCATCTTGAAGATGAAAATTCATCAAATGGTAATGATAATGATGTTGTACAAAATACTCCTTGACTTTTATATACTTTGAAGTAGACAAATAGAACCGATTTTGAACTAGTTGTAATAAGCGTTAACTTAGTATTGTTAGTTTAATTTGTTAGTTCTATTGAACTTTAATTTGTTGATTTTAATGTATTTTTTGAATTGTGTTGTTGTTGTTGTTGGGTTGTTGTGGAGATTTTGGTATTGAATTGTAGTTTATGAATTGAATTATATTGTTATTTAGGGATTTTGGTATGTTGGTAGGTGGTGTAGCTACCAAAATAGGCATTTTATGCCAAAATTATTACCCAGAAAAGCAACCAAAGTTGGTCGCTAACCTATTAAAAAAATATTCTGGCAATTTGAGACCAAGTTTGGTAGCTTATATCTATAAAAAATTAAAAATTGGCGACCAAGATTAGTCGCTAATGAACCCAAATTTTATTTTTAAAGAAATTCTGGAAATTAGCGACCAAGGTTGGTTGCTTATCTATAAAAAAAAGTTAAAAATTAAAAATAAGTGACCAAAGTTGATCGTTATGAACCCAGATTGTTAATATGTATTTTTTTAAATAATATATATTTTAATTTATAGATCAACGTTGGTCACTAATTGTTAAATTATAATAATTAAAAAATATCGTAATTTAAATATACAGATCAACGTTGGTTGCTAAATTGATATTATTAAAATATTGTACCGACCAAAGTTGATTGGTATTTTGTTTACACTGAACATTTGGTCATTTTACCTTAGCGACCAACTTTGGTCGCTAAGGTAAAAGGACCACCAATATAGCGGCCAAGCCTATTTGGACACGTTTTGGTCGCTATATTGAGATAAGCGACCAACGTTGGTCGTTATATGGTCGTTTTTTACCGAATTTCTAGTAAGTGACTCCGACTAAAACTCATCCATCTTAGGGTACTTTTGAAGCGGCTTTTATCAACAAAAAAATGCTTTAGTTAAAAGCATTTTGTTAAGGTTAAAAGAAAAAACATTACAGTTAAACTTTTTTTAAACATACAAATATATTATTCTTTTTAGAATACACTAAAAGGAAAAAAGTGTCATATAAAATAAGTAGAAGAAAAGAAGACATTTTGATACATTTCGATAGAAACAAAAAAAAAATATATATATGTATATATATATATATTTTCCTTGAAACTCAGTACAGATTGAAGTTGGAAAGTGCAAAAAGTGAGGAAAAATGCAACTAAAGTAAAGATAGCGGATTAGGTGGTATCACGTTTGTGATTTTATCTTGAATTTTCTCCTTAAAAAAGTGTAAAGTATTCTTGACAAAATGCGAACATTTTCATCAAAAATAATGTTGTTAAATCTCTCTCTATATATCCTCTAGAAATAGAGGCGGAGCCAGGTTTCGAACGCAGTAGATTCTAAATTCTAGTATTCCGACATCAGATTTAGTAACAAGGTCTAATATCAAGAAACAGTGACAAGAAAAGAAAAGGCAATGAAAAAGGAAAAGTTGATAGATTCTACCGTTAATAAAAAGGGGAGGTTCATTTTTTTTCGATGAATCATCACACGCAATAGTTACAGATCTTCTGTTTCTTCGGAGGTTAAAAGGCTAATGATCCGAATAGTGATTCAGCTTTCATTTGTTTGTAAATCTTGCTTATTATATAAAATATAATGATAATTTTATCTCTAAGTAGTACCATGTAAATGCAAGTTGGTCTCATTAAAAAACTAAAAACAAGAAATTACAACCAGTGGATCATTAAGAGAAAACACATGAACACAAAATCAGAATAGAAAAATTGAAGAAGGAAGAATGGTCTAACTTCTAAGGGAGAAAGAGCACACACAACGGAGATTTTGAGGGCATCCGGCCTATTGTGATAGCTGCGATTGTGGATCAACAGAGGCAGAGCAGACCTTAATTTTTTTTTTTTTGATTTGGGAATTTAGGTTTGTTGTTTGGAGTTGGAAAGCTTCTGGTCTTTGTTTATTAGAAAGAAAACAAATTGTTGTGTTTTATTTATTAAATAATATTAGTGTAATGTTTGTTGAGAGGAAAGTGAGAAGAAACGTTAAAGTTGGAAAGCTTATGATTTTCGTTTATTAGAAAGAAACAAGTTGTTATGTTTTATTTATTAAATAATGTTACTTTAGTATTTGTTGATTGGAAAGTAGTTATTAAATAATGTTAATTTAGTGTTTGTTGAATGGAAAGTAGAAGAAACGTCTTCGTTCACATTTTGATTTGTTAGAAACGTAAAAAATAACAAAATAAAATACTGCCTTTAATGGGAATCGGACCCACATCTTTTTCAAAAAAAATCCACAATCCTTATCATTGAACCCAAACCTCTTTTGTTACTGGGTTCATCATGGTATATTTATATAGATGTGGCAAGTGTTTCAATACAAATTCGGGGTCTTGGAAAAAGTCATTGGGTTCGCCGAACCCGCACCCACTACTGTACCTCCGCCCCTGTCTAGAAAATCAAAAGCAGGAATTTTATAAAGTGCTATTAACTGTAATACCTACCACTTTGAAATAAAATAATGTTTTCTTACTGCATTTAAGATTGATTATACTAGGTCAAAAGTTGAAAGCAGGAAAATGGAAAAAGAAGAAGAAAAGTAGAAAAGCAGATTCATGACTAAAGCAAAACAGAAAGGATTTTTCACTTTCATTCAAATTTTGACGATAATGAAAATGTTAAGTACATGATTGACCCAAAAATTGTATATACATCTCTATGTATATCCCGACACAATTATGTTCTACTTAAATAGGAATGGAATGTTGAAGATTTTAGGGCTAATGTCATGTATGATCGCTCGATTTTTATTTTATTGTACTAAAGTTATTAAATTATTTTTATAATAAAAAATTCACTCAACCTTATCAGCTATAACAAAAAGTCACTAGACAATTTTAGCAAAAGAGAGACTCAGCTATGCCTGAGTATCATAGAAAATATATCCTTTTTATGAGAATTAGATAAAGTTAGTGATTATTTCGATACAAAAATACTTTATCAAGCTTCATAATATATTACAAAAGAATAATTTTATGTTAAGTGCAATAAAATAAAAGTTGAATGATCATTCAGAAAACTAAACAAGGAATTTTTCATGGCTTAAAACTAACCAAGGAATTTTCCTTAGTTGTTATAAAATAAAAGTGATTTAGTAAAATATGAAAAAGAAATAGAGATATTGAGATACAGAGAGAAAAAGAGAAGGAAGAGATTTTCTTCTTCAATTGTGTGTATTTTCCTATCTATTACAAAGCCTTTATATAGGCATAAAAAGTGAAGAAAATATGTCATGGAATATGTCATTGAACATACAAAATATGTCATTGAATATGTCATTATGCATTTGAGATGAAGATCATGGGAGAAGAGTAGACATCCACCATAATTTGATATTTATCATAACACTCCCCCTTGGATGTCCATATATAATGTGCCTCGTTAAAACCTTATTAGGAGAAGCCCCTATGGGGAACAATCCTAGTGAAGGAAAAAGAGTACACATGTTTAGAAATACGCCTTTTGGTTGCCTCGTTAAAAACCTTGCAAGGAAAACCCAGTGGAACAAAACCTTGTAAGGGAAAAAAAGTACAACGCGTATTAACTCCCCCTGATGAGAGCATCAATTCACATCCTTAAGCCTTCACATCCCGATCTTATGTACTAGCTTCTTGAAGGTTGACGTCGGTAGAGATTTTGAGAACAAATCAACCATATTATCACTTGAACGAATCTGTTGCATATTGATATCACCATTTTTTTGAAGATCATGTGTGAAAAATAACTTTAGTGAAATGTGTTTTGTCCTATCTCCTTTTATGAATCTTCCCTTCAATTGAGCTATGCATGCTGCATTGTCTTCATACAAAATCGTGGGTAGTTTGTCACATTTCAAACTACATTTGTCTCGAATAAGATGTATTATAGATCTCAACCACACGCACTCTCGACTTGCTTCATGAATAGCAATTATTTCAGCATGATTAGATGAACTAGCCGCAATTGATTGCTTAGTCGATCGCCAAGATATGACAGTTTCTCCACAGGTAAACACATAACCTGTTTGAGATCGATCCTTGTGTGGGTCAGATAAATACCCAGCATCAGCATAACCAACAAGATCTGGACTGCAATTATTGCCATAAAATAAGCCTATATCGGTAGTTCCTTTTAGATACCGCAATATGTGTTTGATTCTATTCCAATATCTCCTTGTAGGAGCAGAGCTATATCTTGCTAAGACATTAACAGAAAAGGTTATGTCAGGCCTTGTAGTATTGGCAAGATACACTAGTGCACTGATTGCACTAAGATATAGTACTTCATGACCAAGTAGCTCTTCATTCTCTTCTTGAGATCGGAATGGATCCTTATTCACATCAAGTGATCGAACAACCATTGGAGTACTTAATGGATGTGCTCCATCCATGTAAAACCGTTTCAATACCTTTTCTATGTAAGCAGATTGATGAATAAAAATTCCGTTTGCCAAATGTTCAATTTGCAAACCAAGACATAATTTTGTCTTTTCGAGATCTTTCATCTCGAATTCCTTCTTTAAATAATCAATTGCCTTTTGGAGTTCTGTAGGAGTTCCAATAAGGTTTATGTCATCAACATATACAGCAAGTATAACAAACTCTAATGTTGTTTTCTTTATAAAAACACATGGATAAATGGCATCATTTATATAACATTCCTTTAATAAATACTCATTAAGGCAGTTATACCATATTCTTCCTGATTGCTTTAGACCATACAAAGATCTTTGCAATTTGATTGAAAATATTTCCCCGAACTTTGAATTATGTGCGTCAGGCATTTTAAATCCCTCAGGAATTTTCATATATATCTCATTATCAAGTGAATCGTAAAGGTAGGCTGTAACCACATCCACTAAATGCATGTCAAGATTTTCATGGACAACAAAACTAATGAGATAATGGGATGTTATAGCATCCATAACAGGAGAATATGTCTCTTCATAATCGATACCGGGCCTTTGTGAAAATCATTGTGCAACTAGACGTGCCTTATATCTTTGTACCTCACTTTTCTCATTCCTTTTACGTACAAAGACCCATTTATATCCAACAGACTTAACACCATTAGGTGTTTGCACTACATGTCCAAAAACTTCACGTTTCGCAAGTGAAGTTAATTCTGACTTGATAGCGTCTTTCCATTTTGGCCAATCATCTCTCTGTCTATATTCATCGACAGATTTTGGTTCAAGATCCTCATCTTGTTGCATTATTTCAACAGTAACATTATAAGCAAAAATATTATTAATAACAATATTATTTCAGTTCCATATTTTTTTCGTTGAGACATAACTTATTGAGATCTCTCCATCATCATCATTTTCAGGTACCTAAACTTCCCTTGAGGTCTTATCATTTGTTATGTCTATGTGCTCTTCTTGGACCACTACCTCTGTATTATGATCACTTTGATCATTTACTCCTTTTCTTTTCCGGGGATTTTTATCCTTAGAATCGACTGGTCTACCACGTTTCAAGCGTAGTTTAAACTCATTTGTTTTAATTGATTGTCCTACCGGGATATCAACTCGAACTGGAGCATTAGCAGCTAGAATAAATAACTTAGTCACCCTTGGTAGGTCAGTGAACGGATCTGGCAGTTGATTTACAATATTTTGCAAGTGAATTATCTTTTGAACCTCTTGTTCACATTGATTTGTTCGAGGATCTAAATAAGATAGTGACAATACATTCCAATCTATCTCCTTTCTCATCTGCTTATTTTCTCCCCTAATGTTGGGTATATTGATTCATCAAAATGACAGTCAGAAAATCTCGCTGTAAATAAATCTTCGGTCATAGGCTCCAGATATTTTATAATAGAAGGAGATTCATAGCAACATATATCCCCAACCTTCTTTGGGGGCCATCTTTGTGCGTTGTGGTAGAGCAATTGGAACATATACCGCACAACCAAAGGTTCTAAGATGGGAATTATTTGGGTCTTAGCCAAAAGCCAATTGCAATGGGGAGACTTCATGATAACTGGTTGGCCTTATACGCACAAGTTTTGCTGCATGTATAATAGCATGTCCCCACACCAAAAGGGAAAGTTTTGTCCTCATTAGTAATGGTCTAGCTATTAATTGGAGGTGTTTAATCAATGATTCTGCTAGACCATTTTGAGTACGAACATGAGCAACCGGATGCTCAACTTTTATTTCAGTGGCCATACAATAATCAGAAAAGACCTGAGATGTAAATTCACCAGTATTATCAAGACAAATTGTCTTAATTGCATAATCTGGAAATTGTGCTCTTAATCTTATTATTTGGGCCAACAATCTCGCAAAATGCCATATTACGAGTTGATAATAAGCACACATATGATCATCTTGTAGATGCGTCTATCAAGACCATAAAATACTTAAATGGCCATACGGAGGGTGTATAGGCCCACATATATCACCCTGTATACGTTCCAAAATTCAGGGGATTCAATCCCGACTTAAGCTGTTGATGGTATAATAACCAATTTTCCTTGAGAACAAGCAGCACATGAGAATTCCTTAAATTGAAGAATCTTCTTGTTCTTCAATGTGTGCCCATTTGAATTCTCTATTATTCTGCTCATCATGTTAGAACCGGGATGGCCCAACCGGTTATGCCAAATGATAAAATCATTAGAAGTAGTAAACTTTTTGTTTACTATGGCATGTGATTCAACCATACCAATATTTGTGTGGTACAACCCAAAAGAAAATATAGGTAATTTTTCATGCACATATCTTTTACCCGCTTTTATTGTAGTAATATAAAGGTATTCAATCTTTCCTTCATTTGATGTCTCAACATGGTAGCCATTTTGGCGACTAGCTTTGAAACTCAAAAATTTTCTTTGAGACTTACTACAATACAATGCATTATCAATATTTAATATCGTTCCTTTGGGTAATAATAAGGCCGCTCTTCCGGAGCCCTCAATCAACTTTGTACTATTGGATATTGTATTAACATAGGCTTTTTTCATAACCAAATAAGAGAAAAAATTCTTTTCTCTTAATATTGTGTGAGTTGTAGCACTATGCAAAAGACATAAATCTTTATTACTCATCTTGGATCCAATTGAAGACTGGAGAATTTTAATTTCTTCATAAAAAAAAAGTACATGATGATAAATACTGAAAAACTAACATCACCAACAACAATATAAGACAACTTAAGTACTACTTAAAAATAAAATAACTTTAGACGAGATAAAAGTACTAAAAATAACAACATAATTGCATTCCCCAATAAAATGATCAAACTTTAGTTTTGATCTCCAAAGAAATCTTCAACTTCCAAATGAGTAAGATCATCAAGGCCTTGAAAATCATCATCTTTCAAAGCGAGATTTGCCTCGGCATTGTCATCATTTTTGTTTGAAGGCCCTGCCTCAAAATCATTTTTAAAGGTCAAGTGTGACTCCACTAGGGCATTAGCAGAAGATGCTCCAACATTATTTGCCTTTGTTTTGATGGAGTTTTGATAAAGCCTGACAAAATGCTCAGGTGCACGACATTCAATTTTTCATTGACCTTTCATGCCACAGTAGTGGCAGTTGCCTCTTGAAGGATTGTTTTGAGAACCCATACTGTTCTCTCGTTTGCCATGACCATCACGATGACGACTATCATATCGTCTCTTACCATTTCTATGCCCACGTACATTAATATGACCATGATTATTATTCAGTCTTTTTCTAGACTTATCACGTCTAGCTGCCATATTTGCTTCAGGAAGCGGAGCTGACCCTGTGGGACGGGTTTCATAATTTTTCAGCAAAAGGGTATTATGTTGCTCAGCTACCATAAGGCATGAGATCAATTTAGAATACCTTTTAAAACCCCTTTCACGGTATTGTTGTTGTAATACCATATTTGAGGCATGAAAAGTTGTAAGAGTCTTTTCCAACAAATCCTTATCATTTATAACTTCCCCACATAATTTCAATTGGGAAGTTATTCGAAATACAGCAGAGTTATACTCACTTACGATTTTAAAATCTTGCAGTTGTATGTGCATCCACTCATATCGATCCCTTGGCAATACTGTAGCCTTAAGGAGATCATACCTTTCCTTCATGCCAGTCCACAATCAAGTGGATCTTTCATTGTTAAATATTCAACCTCCAAACCTTCATCCAAATGATGACGAAGGAAAATCATGGCATTCGCTTTGTCTTGGCTTGATGCCTCATTACCCTGAGTAATGGTGTTACCAAGGCCTTTAGCGGCTAAGTGAATCTCAGCATCGAGAACCTATAATAGGTAATTCTTTCGAGCAATGTCAAGTGCCACAAACTCAAGCTTTGACAAATTTGACATAGTAAAAACTTTCGGATGAAGAATTGCACTTAACTTTTGACAAGGCTAGAGTCGAGTTGATAATGTGTTATAAAATAAAAGCGATTTAGTAAAAGATGAACAAGAAATAGAGATATTAAGATATAGAGAGAAAAAGAGAAGGAAGAGATTTTTTCCTTCAATTGTATGTATTTCCCTATCTATTACAAGGCCTTTATATAGGCATAAAAAGTGAAGAAAATATGTCATGGAATATGTCATTGAACATACAAAATATGTCATTAAATATATCATTAAGCATTTGAAATGAATATCATGGAAGAAGAGTGGACATCCACCATAATTTGATATTTATCATAACAGTAGTTTAATTTACTCTGCTTGGACTAAGGGAACACCCAAAATTCAAAACCATATAAGCCAAACTACAGTTAGTCTTTCTATAACAATTTCATTAATTCTAAAGACTTAAATACAAAACATTTCTACACAAGAGAAAGGGAAGCAACTATATGAAAAAACTGAAGATTTTGAAGAAGCTCTTTCGCATGGCGCGAGGCTCGAATCTCCACTCGGGAGAACAGCTCATCACTGAGATGTTCGCCGATGTGGGCATCGACGAGCACACCGCTAACGCTTCTGCAGCTGTTGGCGAGTGCTCGTCCGATTTCTGCTGCATCGTCGGGATGGTTGACGACCAAAGGGCTTCCTCCCCTGAAAACTTGAAGATTGTTAATGACGAATGAGCCGTTGGCTTCCACCACTTCCTTGAAATCTTGAATGCTGGGTGCATACACTGGAATGTTGAACTTGTCCCTCTTATCACTTGTAATTAGGCCCTGTCATTGGTCATATTCATACAATAAACAATGATGAATATTATAGGTGATAAATGTTAGAGCTTGACTAATATGGGCAGGTCAAAAGCAGATCAAATTAATAAAAATAAGTTATTAACTTTAACCTAAGTAAAGTTTGCTTGAATCAAAAAATAGGTTTGTCAAGATCGGTAAAATAATTATATAATGGATCGAAGTGTTGTCCATATGTATAGTCTAACGTGATCCAGCCTCTCCTCTTTTTCTTTTTCTTTTTCGAAAAAATACTGTAAAAATTAATGATTTTTTCTTAAATTATCAGCTTAACTTCTTCTAAATTGACACGGTTCCAATCTCTAAAGTTAATTTTGTACATTTGGATTTAGGTGACATTTTGACATGTCTAATAATATAATAGTACTATTTTGACTTATCTATCAAATCAACAAACAAGTCATATATAACTCAATGCACCTCTAACGTTACTCCCTCTGCTCCGGTCTATGTCACCGTATTTTCTATTTGGTCTGTTCCAAAAAGAATGATCAATTTCTAAATCTAAAAATAATTTAGCTTAAACTTTTAATTCTATCCTTAATGAGAAACTGTTACAGCCACACAAATACTTTAGACCCCTTTTTGACTTGTTTAGGACTACAAATTCCAAAAATCTTCGTTGAAACGGAGGGAGTACCATTTAGATATATTACTAAAACAGATTAATATTGTCACCCCTAATGTTTACTACAATTTAATTTACCCCATAGGTTGTGGATTTATTGGAGACTGAAAACTTAACATATATAGTGGAAGAATGAAATAAATAGAGTGATTAAATTACCTCTTGGACAAGATCATCCCAAGCATCTTGAAAATGGGTCCCAAAGAGAAGTCCGGCCCCACCTTGGTCTGTGGGGTCTACAGAAGTTCTTCCTAAGCAGGCTAAGAACATAGAACCCCCTCTCTTCATTTCCTTGGATCTTGCTCCTAGGAAATTTGCCAAATCAGTCTGGAATTGTTTTCTGTAAGCATTGGCTGTGCTCTCATTTGCTCCATGTATGTATATCTTTCCTTTGTTGTACGCTGCTGATCTCTTGTCCAACACTATTTCCGGCACCTGTCGGTCCAAAAAAAAAGATATATTTTTATATTTAGTAACAATTTTAATTTAAAATGTTCATTTTAGGTAAATAATTTACAGTCACACAGTATAACTTTTTTTTTAAAATATTTCTTAAATTTTATATTCAACCATCATCACATAAATTGGGACGATGGAGTAATATGTTTAAGATCACGTTATCCCGGTCAAACTCCACACCGTATAAAATGAAATGGATACAATAGTGATAATTACAGATTTGGTCCGGGAAACCTGGGGACATGAATATTGAGTTCCTTAATCTTTTTTGACTTTCTCAAATAAAACCAAACAGCATCCTAGAAGACTAAGTATTTAACAAAAAAAATATTCCCCTAAACTCTAAATCATCCTCGGGATTGGGACGAATCACTTTTGTTACGTATATTCTTATTAACTACTCCCTCCTGTCCAAAATAAGTAATTGTTTTGGATGTTTTCATACAAATTAAAAAATTTACCTTTTGACATTAATTAGCAAAGGAATTGACCATATTAACTTTTACTATCTCACATAAATACTCCTAACACATATTCCAACATTATTTACTACAAGAACAATGTAGGAAAAAAATAATTAATTTATTCTTGAAATTTGAAAAAATCACTTATTTTGGACCACAAGAAAAAGGCCAAAAAATCACTTATTTTGGACCGGAGGCAGTACCATACTACATACACAATGACCTTTACTAGGAAATTAAATAAAAATAAAAAAGAATATATAGTAGTGAAAATAACCTGAGAGAGCCAGTGCAAAGAAAATGCAGAATAGAAAACGTCAATGGATCTGGCCGGAAATAGACGCCGGTAAAATGAACCCGGAACACCGGCGGCAAAGTAAGAGCGATGGCTATTGGAAGCTAAGCATTCCTCCATACTGCCGCAACCATTATTGGCCAAAGGCGGCAGCAATTGAAACAGAGTGTTGAAGTCATTGGAAGGAAGATCAGAAAAAAATGCAGAGAATTCAGGTGGCTGTTGGCCTAATGCTTCGTAACGCTTGCTCATGTGTTCAACGATGACGTCGATAATGAAAATGGTGTTGCTGCCGCAAGAACAACCTAAGTCGGCAATTACGAATGGAATCTCCGGCGAGCTTAGCTGGACTCCGTCAAGTGTGTCTTTCAAAAGGTGCAGCATTGATCGTGCATGTTGCGCCTGAATTAATTAATATGCCAAACTCGAGTTTCAGTTTCATGAAAAAATTACAAAGTTATGCAAATAATTATCAATGTAATTTAACATATTGTACATACAAGAGATATATATAGAGTATATTGTTAGGTGTTTGCCATAATTTTCTTACCATATTTGGTTTTTCTATCTCTGGAAGGAAAAGGGCAATATAATTACTTTAACTGGGTTTTTCTTTTGTAAAAGGAAATTATAAATTCTTCCATATTTGGCTAGTCCCTTTTCTTGTAGGAAAAAATTTGGAGTTCTATAAACTGAGGATTCGCCCTTCTCATTCAGTAGCATCCACAATGTAGCAATAGAGGGCTTGAGAGTCTTGTTTAGGGGGAGAACTTTACGGGACAAGTGTTAGTGTGTCGCTTGTGTTTGCCTCTTCGTGAGGTTGTTCTCTTGATATTTTGTACTCTCTTTTTATAATAGTGGATTGCTCATCTCCGTCGTGAACGTAGGTAAGTTGACCGAACCACGTTAAATGTTTGTGTCTCTTTTGGTAGATTTCTCTTTGTTGTATGATTTATCGTCGTTCAACGTTTGCTTAGCTAGCTTTCTCATGACAACTTACTTTTTCGGTCCTAACATATATTTGTGTATGAAAAATCTTTAAAATTTTAACAAATACTCCTTGTGTTCCATTTTTGTGATATTAATTCTTTTTTTAGTTTGTTTTAAAATAAATGACATCTTTTATGTTAAGAAATAATTTTAATTTAAATTCTTATTTTATACCTTTAATATCATGATTTTATCGCTATAAAAATATCAATGACCTATTTAAAATCATAAGTTAAAAAAAATACTTTCTTAAGTTTTGGGTATAACCAATCAGGCTCATATGAAATGAAACGAAGGGAGTATATATATATTAAATTTCGTACCTATAATTTCAAATATGCATTGAATTTAGTGGTAAGATCTAAAACTTAGAACAATTAAATTTAAATACTGAATTAATAATTATTTTTTCTGAAATATATATACTATCAGGATATAAAAACTTAAACTCATGACTTGAAATAAAGAAAGAAAGGGAGGAAAAAACTCATATTGCTAACAACCTAAAATAACTAATACTAAAATTTGCTGAAAAAGAAAAACTGCTTGCACTTGAATCGCTCAAACTTCAAAATGTCCATGTAGATCGTACTTATGTACATAGTAACGGAAAAGGGCCCGGTGCACTAAGCTCCCGCTATGTGCGGGGTCCAGGGAAGGGCCGGACTATAAGGGTCTATTATAGACAATCTTACCGTACATTTCTACAAGATGGGTGTTTCTACGGCTCGAACCCGTAACCTCCCTAGTCATATGGCAGCAACTTTACCAGTTACATTAAGACTTCCCATAATAATGAATGAATAGTTTTATGATAATAGAGAAAATATATAAGAGTGATAATTAAGGACCAAAAGAACTATGGTAATTGGGTATAGTGGAGGTGATTACCTGAGCTTGAGAGTTATTAACATAACTAGCCTCTCCTTTGCCTCCTTTCATGCTAAGCATTCTTTCAAGTTTCAAGTTGGAAACAACAACGTTGTCTTTATTGTCTCCTAAGGGAGCCATTTTGTCTCTAATACCAGAGATGATGTTTGTTAGTGAAAGATAAGTCACAAGGATTTGAGAATAAAAATGACAAGGGCTTATGTGGGTATATATAGAGGTTTTAGGATGTGTTTGGATTTGTGTACTAGTAGTTGGGATACATACTCATGAAAAATTATGCCTTTTTATGCAAGATTCTGAAACATAAAGCTTAAAGTAGAGACAAAATAAATGTGGTGAATTGAATTTGGGAATGAGGTTGGCTTAGAGGAATGGGTCAAGGTGGTTATAAAAGCACTTGCTCTCTCCGGTCCACAATAAGTGACCAATTATTTTTTTATTTTTGTCCAAAATAAATATTCATTTATAATCAAGAAAAAAATTATTTTATTTTTTCAAAATTACCCTTATGGTTATATTCCTAAAATGTCTTTTACTCCTCACATTAAATTAAGGGTAGTTTAATCACACTAACTATTTTTATCTAAAATTTAATATTTTCTTAATAGGTGTGCACAAAACAAATAGGTCACTTACATATAAATATCCTTTAGATAATAATGTATATAACTTAAATTTTTAATAAAAAAATTAAAATCAAAAACCTATAAAAATTAAATCGTGAATTAGCCTTTGAGTTGAAGAGTTTAGTGGTGGAGCAGAAATGGAAAATAATAGGGCAGATATGGACCTCACATGGAAACAGATAACAAAGTAGGTCCAAGATTGACGCCGGATTTCCATAATTTCATCTCTACGCAAATTTGGAGAAAATATTACGAAGAGTAGAAGATGATGATTTAATTTCGGAAAAAACTTCTTTATTTTTTTACCTTTAATTCATTGCTTCAACTTTCAGACCCTAACATATTATTCTTATTTGTTCGAGTATCATGCTAATATAGCCGTATTGTTGCAACAAGAACAGTGTCCTAAGCTCATTTTGACCACTACTCATCAATAGATATCAATTTAACAGTTCTAATATGTCGCTTCACCCTATATTAATTCTCTATGAATATTTTGACATATTTATCTTCTTACTGTAAAATATTATTACTATCAGTACTAATACATCAAGTTATTTAATTTACTTTGTTTCTTAGATTTCCCAATTACATTTTGGATTTATGTTATATATAGAGACAATGTACTTTTTGTATATTATCATTAAACTTTAAATTGTGATAACATGTCTATTTTTTCAGGTTACCAATTGATAATATCATAGATATTTGTTATATGAAGAATAAGTAATGTGATTGTGTAAATATTTTATTGCGCCGTCACTGCATGCAATTTAAATTTTTAGAAGCAATTACCTATTGAAGGACTGTAACCTGATGGTCTAACAAAAAGTTATACTCTCAGTGCACAAAAATTAAACTCCACAAAATATTACATAAGATCTGGTTTAGGATTTTTTGTTGTTTCGTTGCCTTTAAATTAAAATTGAAACGTACAACAATACATAGAATTGATCGGATAATTAGTCGAGTAGCAAACCCTCTACTCACTATTATATCCTTTCGTGAATATCAAATAGATCATGATACATTGTGCTAACTATTATTACACGGATATTTTAATTATTAAACAGCAACCTAAAAGTAGTTAACAAGAATAAGATATTTTCACTATAAACTAAACGAAAGAAAATGGGGACAAAATCTCAAGATTATCTTCGTGAGAATAAAAAATTATCCAAATGGAAGTGTAGTGGCTAGTCTGTACGTGCATGGCATAATCACTTAAAATATTGTGAGTATATGAATGCACTACCTTTTATAAGTAATTTGCATACTTAATTAGCTCCACCATCTCGTTAATCCATGTTTAATAGTAACCGTTTATAGTCAACAGTATGATTAGAAAAAACAAATAAAAATAGGGCTAACCTAACAAAGCAAAATAGAAAAAGGGCTTCTCTAAGCAACTACCTAAGTGCAAAGCATTATATACGCAAAAACGACTAAGGCATACTAATTAAAAAGATTCTAAAACTGGAATCAAAGAATATATAGAACATGTGTCTGTTGTTAGTTGTGTAAATTTATTGTTGCTTTAGATGGGGGCAAATCATTGACTACTAATACTGGTAATTAATAGAGTAATACTTCAACTAGTATGACGACAAGAACCATTGATTCCTAAAAAGACGACAAATTATTATACCTGTAGACGATTTACTTTGTACACCTAAACTATGATTTCTTAGTACTCCGAATGTAATTCAACTCAAGCTTCTTTTTCTTAATTTAATATGGTATATTTTTAAAACTGTCATATCTAATATTACATCCATTTTAATTTATCTGAATTTATTTGGCTGGACACAAAATTTAAGAAAAAAGATAAAATTTTTAAACTTGTGATGTGAAATTAGGCACAAATAGTTTGTGTAGCCATGGGCGGATCTAGAGCAAGGGTTACGAGTTCTCGTGAACCCAATAACTTTTGCATAGACCCTATATTTGTACAAAAAGTTCATTAAAAGTATAAGAGTATTTAGCTTGGAACCCAGTTCGTTGGTCTAGTTATCATGTTGATCAACTTGAGATTGTTATAGGAACTCATAAGCTTAAAATTCTAGATTCGCCTCTGTGTGTAGCTATAAATCATTGCACAAAGGTAATTTATTTTCAAATATGGGAAGATGTCATGCTTTTTTACACGAATTAAAAAGAAAATATGTTCATATAAATCGATAAGGAGGGAGTATGTATCTTTTGTTGGGATTTGTTATAAATAACAAAAGAAGTGTGAATGGAAAATGGTGAGAAAAGAAATGGAAAGACCTGAAATTTTGAATTAGTTCACTTTACTAATGCACTTTATCCCTCATTGGAAGAAAGAAAGAAAATCTTTGTGTATATGTATAGAAGCTCATCTTCTAGCTCTTAAAGAGTTAAGAAGAAGTGGTGTCTGGCGCCGTCGTCGTCGTTGTCGCTCGGCTTCGGCCTCGGTCAATTGATTTGATTGATAATTTTTTGGACCAAATTTATTTCCTTTTCCATTATTTAACATTTTCTCTTCTAAATATTTTTCGCGTGAAGATCGCGGAATTATTTCGCGACCAACAACTGAAACGTAATAGCTGAAGAGACACAGAATAATTATGAAATTTTGTGATTTGAAGTGTCGCTATCACAGAATAGTTATTCCATTTTATCCCGGGAGAAATTAATCCGCAACCTTGAGCATTGTGAGGGGATTAAATTTCTTAAGGAAACACAAGAAATTTATGAGCTCGAAATTTTTTCTGCTTTCGTTTTTTAAACTAACGTTTCTGGTTTTGTGGTTTTTGAATACAGAGTTCAAACATCTTTGTGGTGGGGATTAGCAGGGACGAACGTACATTTATATGTTTCTCAGGAAATTTACAAATTAAGTACATATAATTGATTTTAAAACCAATAAATTAAATGGATTGCAATAAAAAAATTGAACTCGAGCTTAAAATTTAATATGTCTCTATAGAGCAGTAGATTAGCACTAACATTTAGCTTTATTTTCATCAATAGTCCTATTTTCTCGAAATTAAGCGTTAGCTCTCCAGAAATCAAGCTTCAATTTGTTCTCATTCCCACATGCATTAGGGTCTATGTATAGGCTAATTATGGAAGTTTAGTGAATATCCATACATACACTTAATTTCTAAATATATTGCAACCAGAGGCGGATCCAGGATTTAGAGGTTGCGGGTACCACTTATTATGCAAATCGTATGTCTACCTCTAGCCACAAACACCAAATAAAAAGGCGCATCGCTTCAATAAGAATTTTGTTATTCTAGTTATATTGATTAAGCCTTTTATTCACATACATAAACAAATAAGTTTTATTTTGTCTAGTTACTTTTTTTTAAGCTTTAATGTAAATTATATTATGAAAGAAAATTGCAATTTTTTTTAATGAAATAGCACCTCCAATTATAAAATTTTCTTTAAAATAGCTTAACTTCTACAAATAATTTGTTTAATCAGAATAATTTACCTTCCTTATTCTCGAGTTCATTTTATCATTTTCACTCCCAAGTTTTTATAGAAATTCTACGCAAAGCAAAAGCTTCAAATTTTCAATCCATGAGAATCTACTCAAAAATAGCTACAATTCGAGCCTTTTTTAAAATAAAAAAAATCAATAGAAGAGAGTGATATTGCTCAATTATACTCTAATATATATATATATAGAGAGAGAGAGAGATTAATGTTGCATCCTCTAAAAAGAATGCTATATATTAACTAAAATCAATTCAAATGGCTTATCGAAAGAAGTTACTTTTGAACTAAGTATACTTGTAGGGAAAAAAAGGAAGATTAATGCAATAAATTTTTTTTAAAAAGCGAAGAAGCAGAAAAACGAAGAAGAACAAGAAAGAGGGAGATATATCAAATAAAAGGAAGAAAAAGAGAGGTGAGGCCTAGAGCATAAAAAAGGAAAAAGAATAAAAAGAACTGAAACAACGAAAATGAAAAGCAGCAGCTACAAACAGTGTTCTTGAAGCATTAAATTAGTTAGAGGCGGATCCAGAATTTAGAGGTTGCGGGTGCCACTTATTATGCAAATCGTATGTCTACCTCTAGCCACAAACACTGAATAAAAAGGCGCATCGCTTCAATAAAAATTTTGTTATTCTAGTTATATTTAAGCCTTTTATTCACATACATAAACAAATAAGTTTTATTTTGTCTAGTTACTTTTTTTCAAGCTTTAATGTAAATTATATTATGAAAGAAAATTGCAAAAAAAATTTTAATGAAATAGCACCTCCAATTATAAAATTTGCTTAAAAATAGCTTAACTTCTACAAATAATTTATTTAATTAGAATAATTTACCTTCCTTATTCTCAAGTTCATTTTATCATTTTAATTCCCAAGTTTTTATAGCAATTCTATGCAAAGCAAAAGCTTCAAATTTTCAATCCATGAAAATCTACTCAAAAATGGCTACAACTCGAGCCTTTTTTAAAATTAAAAAAAAAAATCAATAGAAGAGAGTGATATTGCTCAATTATACTCCAATATATATAGATTAATATTGCATCCTCTAAAAAAGAGATGCTATATATTAACTAAAATCAATTCAAATGGCTTATCGAAAGAAATTACTTTTGAACTAAGTATACTTGTTGGGAAAAAAAGGAAGATTAATGCAATAATTTTTTTAAAAAGCGAAGAAGCTGAAAAAAAAAAAAAGAACAAGAAAGAGGGAGATATATCAAATAAAAGGAAGAAAAAGAGAGGTGAGGCCTAGAGAATAAAAAAGGAAAAAGAATAAAAAAGAACTGGAACAACGAAAATGAAAAACAGCACCTACAACACAGAGCATTAATGCGTCAGTAGAGATTCGAGCTCGAGTTATTCAGTAATCTAAAGACTTCAAAGCCTTCCCTGAACCAGTGGCACCCACATCCCATTTTCGTATTCCGGGTGGCACTTAATAAATATATACGATTTTTACCAAATATATAAATATATATTCAAAATTTTAGCCGAAGCGTGCGGGTGCCGTACCACCCCTACCTTTCAAGGTAGATCCGCCCCTGATTGCAACACTAGGAAACAATTCGTAACAAATAGTGCAACGAGGGAAGAAAAAAAAAAGCAACACTTGAAAAGATAACAATCATATTCTTACGTACAGATTCTTGAAAATTATGATAGTTGCTTTATAAATCAATTTGGTTAATTACTCAAATGGTAGCTCTCTTTATCTTATTAACATCACCAACTAATTAATTATTGAGAATTGAGATAGTTAAATAAGGGTATATTACTCATTACAGACACGCGAGTGAAAGGCATGTGTAGGTCGGTTATTTGGTTAAATACAGGTCTCTCTTGTAACAGAGATGAGCTAAGACTGAAATAAAATTTTCTCTCTTCTTCTTCACTCTCTTCTTCTCTGAATTCCCTACAATCTAGGGTTTAATCTTCCATGCAACTTCAATTTTATCATGGTATTAGAGCAGGTCATTGAAATCGAGTTGAAATTCTGCAGGATCTGAACATCGAACACTATTAGAAGCTTTGATTTCATCAACCATGGCGAAAACGTGAAATCTCCCAATCGATCACAATCTCCCTCTGTTTTTAGAAGCTGCAGATACACCTGGAGTAGCTTTGCACGATATTAAGCTCACCGAACCGGAAAATTATGGCTTGTGGAGTAGATCGTTGTGGGTAGCACTTTTGGTGAAGAACAAGCTAGGTTTCATAAAAGGAACTTGCTTGAAAAGCTCTTACAAAGGAGAATTGGCGAATCAGTGGGAAAGATGAAATGACGTTATTCTTTCATGGATAGGACATACAATATCAGCAGAATTGCAGTCGAGCGTCATTTATGCTTCAAATGCAAAAACACTATGGAAGGAATTCAAGGAGAGATTTGATAAATCTAATTTCACTCGTTTTTACCTTCTATGGATACAAATTGGATCATTAAAATAAGGTATTGACTATGTAACAACATATTATACGAAAATAAAAGACCTTTACAATGAAGTTGACCTATTAGTTCCAGGACCTGGTTGTGATTGTGAAGAAACTAGACCTTTTATTGACCAATTTAAGAATATGTGTTTATTACAGTTCTTAGTTGGGCTTAATGAAAGCTATAGTCAGGTGAGAAGTCAGGTTTTGCTTAAGACACTAGTATTGACTTTAAATCAAGCATATGCTTTGGTCATTCAAGAAGAAAGTCAGCGTGAGCTAAGTGTGCTCGAGATAAATAGGGAACCTTTAACTATGATGGCAGGACAAAATCAAGGATATAAGGGTAAGAAGATTGGGATTGTTTGTGAGCATTGTGGGTATAAGGGACACCTCAAGGAAAACTGTTACAAGATTATAGGATATCCTCCTGATTTCAAAAGCAAGAAGAAACAACAAGGATAAGGAAACAGAACTTATACTAACATGGTGACAGAAGAAACTACAAGCTCATCTCAAGGCCAACAGATGGTACAACTGTTCACTAAAGATCAATACAAGCAGATATTGGAGATTCTAAACAAAACACCTGCAGGTGATTGTCATATACTAATGGAAGGTATAACCACCTTGTTGTCTGATGCATCTTTATGTGAATGGGTAGTAGACATAGGAGCATCTCACAATATCACATATGATAAAAAAAAATTTATCTAATATAGAAAACATTGAGCAACACAAGAATCATAAAGTACAGGTTCCAACAGGTAGCAAATGTTCAGTAAGATACAAAGGAAAAACTTCAATCCTACAGGGATATGAACTAAAAGATATGTTGTATGTTCTAAATTTTAAGTTCAATCTACTGTCAGTTTCTAAACTGACCAAGGAGCTGCTTTGATGTGCTCTATTCTTCCGTGATTTTTGTGTATTACATGGCTTTTACAATGGGAAGGTGATGGGGATTGATAGAGAGAACTATTGACTTTATATTCTAAAATGGAGAGACAAGCCAGTAGCAGCATTGGTCACAAAAGACATTGATGAGTGTGGTCTTTGGCATATGAGATTGGGACATCTATCAATAATGGCAATGAAGCATATTCCTGCCTTGAAGATTAAAGTAGTGGATAGTTTACAACATAATTGTGAAGTATGTCCTTTGGCTAAACAAAGTAGATTGAAGTTTCCTCTCAGTAGCAGTAAGACTGAGTGTATTTTTCAGCTTATTCACCTTGATGTATGGGGTCCTCACAAGATTTCTACACATGATAGAAACACTATTTTCTTATAATTGTGGATAATTTTAGTAGATACATGTGGGTATTCTTGTTGCAGTCTAAATGTGAAGTTGTAACAGTGTTGAAGTATTTTCTTATAATTGTAAAGACTCAGTTTGACATGAATGTGGAAGTGCTAAGATCTGATAAATAAGAGAGAGTTTTTTAATTTCAGTTGTAATGAATTATTAGCATCCTTAGGCATTTTACATCAAAGAAGTTGTTCATATATACCCCAACAAAATAGGGTGGTGGAAAGAAAGCGCAGACATATACTTGAAGTGGCTAGGGCATTTCAGTTTCAGAGTTCTGTTCCTAGTAGGTTTCGGGGAGATAGCATAAAGACAGTTGTTTACCTGATCAACAGATGGCCTACATCCATACTACAAGGAAAATATCCTTATGAAGTTTTATATAATAAATCACCTGCTATTGGTCACTTAAAGTGTTTGGATGCTTGTGTTTTTCTAGCAACCTGCCAAAAAGTGATAAGTTTGCAAGGAGAGCAAGAAAAGCAGTTCTCATAGGTTACTCATAAGTTTATAAGGGGTATAGATTGTTTGACTTAGAAACTAAAGCTATTTTTGTAAGCATGGATGTTAGCTTTAGAGAACAGATTTTCCCTCTTAAAGAAACTACAACCACTCCACAAGATTCATTTCCCACACAAGCTTCCATACCACCACATCCTGATCTCTCATTGCCTATATCCACAGACCCTCACATTCCACCTACATACAATATACCAACCACAGAGAACAGAAATACACCCACTACAGAAGTCCTACACCTTGACCATATAGATCAAAACACAAAAACAGCAGAGGTAGAGCATGGTGAGCAAGATTCCTACATTAAGTTGGTTCCAAACACTGAGTCAAAGGTACATGTTACTCCTGACAATAGCATACATGTGGTTAGAAGTGATCAAGAGCCTAGGAAGACTACCAGGACATCTAAGTCCCCAGTTTGGTTGAAATACTACCAAGCTACTCAGAAATTCTCTGGCTAATGTCTATATCCGTTGACTAACACCCTTACTTATGCTAATCTCACAGTAGGTTATCAAGCATACCTGCATGACTTTTCAGTTGAAGTTAAACCTTCTAGCTTTCAGCAGGCTTCCACTGAAAGCAGATGGATTACATCTATGGAACAGGAGATTCAGGCTCTTAAAGATAATCAAACTTGGGAGATAGTGGAGTTACCAGCAGGGAAGAAAGCTATTGGTTCCAAGTGGATATACGAGATAAAATACATGGCTAATGGAGAGGTAGAAAGATACAAGGCAAGGCTGGTTGCTAAGGGCTATAATCAAAAGGAAGGGTTGGACTACCATGACACATTCTCACCTATAGCAAAGCTGGTCACAGTTAGGACCATTTATAAGCATAGCAGCTGCCAAGGGTTGACCTCTATCTCAAATGAATATCAGTAATGCTTTCTTACAAGTGGGTCTCTATGAAGAGGTTTATATGCAGCTAACTCAAGGACTTCATAACCAGGGGAGTCAAAAGTGTGTAGGTTTATGAAATTCCTCTATGGACTTAAACAAGCATCTAGGTAATGGAACATAAAGCTCACTGATGCACTTGTTCAGAATGGTTACAAACAAAGTCCTTTTGATCATTCCCTATTCACAAAGCAACAATGAGGAGAGATAGTCATTGTACTGGTGTATGTAGATGATTTTGATGATTACTGGGAGCTCCTCCAACTTAGTCAATGATGCCAAGAAGGTCTTACATAGTAAGTTCAAAGTTAAGGACTTAGGCAAGCTGAGGTACTTTCTGGGAATTAAGGTATCAAGGTCAAAGAAAGGAATCAATCAAAGAAAGTATGCTTTGGAACTAATTTCAGAGGTAGGCTTAAGTGGTGCAAAACCAGTTGTAACCCCTATAGAGTTGAATCAAAAATTGACAACTGTGGAGTATGATACATGTGTTGGGAAGACAGGAGATTTAGGGTTGAAAAATAATTCAGATTATCAAAGATTAATAGGAATGTTGCTATACTTAACAATCACCAGACCTGATATAAGTTTTGCAGTGCAAACTTTGAGCCAGTTCATGCAAAGGCCCAAAAAGTCACATATGGAGGCATCATTGAGAATAGTGAGATATATCAAAGGGGCACCAGGCATGGGATTACTGATGGAAGCAAGACCTATTGATCAACTAGTTGCTTACTGTGATTCAGACTGGGCATCATGCCTTAATACCAGAAAATCTGTGACATGATATGTTGTTAAATTGGGAAACTCTTTGATATCTTGAAAATCAAATAAGCAACCTACAATAAGGAGGAGTTCAGCAGAAGCTGAATACAGAAGTATGGCTACTGCAACTATTGAGATCACATGGTTAACAGGATTGCTGGAAGACTTAGGAGTTAAATTATCCAAACCTATTACATTGTTCCGTGACAATAAAGCTGCAATACAAATAGCTGAAAATCTAATATTTCACGAGCGGACAAAGCACATAGAAATAGATTGCTACTTTGTCTGAGAAAAAATCAAGACAGGACTTATACTCCATGTCATGTTCCTTCCTCCTTACAACTAGCAGATCTTCTAACAAAAGGACTGACTGCAGCACAATATTCCTTCCTAGTCTCCAAGCTTGGTGTGTTAGACATCTTCCACCCTCCAGCTTGAGAGGAAATATTGAAAATTGAAATAGTTAAATGAGGGTATATTAGCCAATACACACACGCACGTGAGAGGCATGTGTAGGTCGGTTATTTTGGTTAAATACTGTTCTCTCTTGTAACAGAGGTGAGCTAAGAATGAAATGAAATTTTCTCTCTTCTTCTTCACTTTCTTCTTCTCTGAATTCTCTAGAATCTATGGTTTAATCTACCATGCAACTTCAATTTTATCAGATTATATTGTGGAATTTTTCATAAAAAGATTTAATGACACCTTTTTAATTATAGGCTGAATTTTTCTCGTCCAGTGGTAAGAATCATCATTATGATTTATTGTATACTCATCAAATTGTATTCCTGAATTCCTTAAATTGAATCGTATGCTTGGTATTCTAAAAATATTTGAAACTAAAAATGAACGAAACTAAATTAAATTAATCAATTTAAACTGGATTATTGAATTGCTTCAAACAGTATGAAATTCATCACTATTCTATGATATTATGACTCAGACTTTCTTCAAGGATTAAATAAGCCAATTTTCCATCATGAAATAACTGTTTACAAGATTTATAAATCTATCGAAAGTACGTATTTAACTTACCCTTTTTGGTCAAATCTTCTTTTTGCCAAAAGTATTTTTGGGGACAAAAGTTTTTTTCTAAAGTTAATGTGTTTGGTCAAGTTTTTAGAAAGAAAAAAGTGATTTTAAGTAGAAACTGAAACAATCTTTGAGAATAAAAAAAAGTGCTTTTGGAAAAAAAATCAGCTTCTTCACAAAAATATTTTTTTGAAAAGCATTTTTGAGTAAAAATATATTTAGAAACACTTTTTAAAAGTTTGATCAAATACTAATTGCTGCTCAAAAATATTTTTCAAATTAATTAGTCAAACATAAACGATTTTACAACAAAATATTTTTTTTTAAATACTTTTTAAAATAAGCTAATTTTTGTAAACTTGGCCAAACAGAAACTTTAAACTCAAACATAAAGATCATGAAAAATATTAACTCAACAAAGGCTATATAAGAATGCATCCTTAAAGTGCAAATTTCCTAGGGGTCATATGATTTATCTTATTTTCACTGTAATTGAATTCTTATACTAATAGCGTAATTTAACGTGCTTAAAAGGGTTATTTCCTTTTATTCAGCTTGCTCATTCTATTTATTATTTATAATATACATTTAAGATGACTGTATACGGTTGAAATCGGACTCGTCTATTGCATGGCAGATCGAAATTCAAACGTGATAGATTGAGGATCGACCCCGGGTTCCATCAAACCAAGATACGAAGTTAGAACATACGTCTTCAAAAATCATCGAGCTCGTGGCTCCGGTACTGACCCCGACTCCGGATAAGCTCGAGGAAACATATTCGGATCAAATAATGGAAGGTCGAAATATCCGCAGCCAATCGGATATCACGGCGAGAATCTCGACACGTATCAATGAGAGACCGATTAATTAGCAAATCATGAGATTTCATACCTTTTATAGAATTGCATTTAAAGTAGGATTGCCCTACTATATAAAAGGGGTCTGATTATTTGTATTACATATCGTAATATGCATCCCAAAGCAATATACTGTTATTGCTAGTTCTTGTTATCTTATCATTCTGTTTCGATATCGATCAAGGCACTTTGGATTCGAGGGTGACCAAGCTTCAAGGCCAAGACTGTTCAACTTATGTGGATTGCATTTACTTTTCTATCATTGATTTCAATTTTAATCTGATTTTCTTAACTTGTGTCAAATTAGATCACGTATTCTTAAAACCGCGTACAAATTCAATTGTTATCCGACTTTAAGGGTAAACAGTTTGGCGCCCACCATGGGGCTAAGGATATATAATAGCGATTATTTGATACACATATTCATAACACACACTATTTTACACTTGTTCTTTGAAGTGTTTTTTATTCCAGGATCAAAATGTCGAACTCTCAATTAGCACCCCTATATGTTGACAATAATTTCGGCCACCATGGCAAAATGATAACGTAGCACCTGGGAACGACGTACCGTCGATCGATCTCGATGGAGTCCCGGCTGCAGATCCAATTGACGTCAGCTCACATGTGACCATCAACAGAAATGTGCCCTCCGATCCTGAGGACATCGTCCGTAAGGATGTTCGATCGGCCGCTCAAAGCACATATGGCGGAAAAGATAATGTTACAGGCTCAACAAGCAGCGATAGCCAAACTACAGAACTAGAGTCACCCACCAAGTAGGGTTGAGCCCGAGCCGTCCCAAGAGGTTGTTCAAAGAGTTGAATTGGCCTCAAAGAGATTGAATGAGAAGGAATCGGACCAATCCGGTAGTCATGAAGATGCTCAAGGAACTAACAAAATGAATTGAGACGGGAGAGAAGAAAATTGAGGCAAACGACGAGAAGGTGGAAACCTACAATTTCAGGGTCGATCAAATCCTAGGATTGCCACAGATACTGTAAGGCATGGACTCCAAAAAGTTCATGCAGAAACCTTTTCCCCCGAGCGCGGCTCCCAAGCCGATCCCTATGAAGTTTTGCATGTCTGATATTCCTAAATACAATGGAATGACTGACCTGAATGAGCATGTTACCTCTTACATGTGCCATCAAAGGGAATAATTTAGAGGATGATGAGATCGAATTTGTTTTACTGAAGAAATTCGGAGAGACCCGTCGAAGGGAGCTATGATATGGTATCACAATTTACCACCTAATTATATTGACTCATTTGTTATGCTTGCAGACTCTTTCGTGAAGGAAAACACCAGGGCTATAAGGGTCGATACCAGAAGTTGAACCTTTTCAAAGTAAGGCAGAAGGATAATGAAATGCTCGGAGAGTTGGTGTCTCGATTCCAAATGGAACGGATGGACCTACCACCGGTTGCTGATGATTGGGTCGTCCAAGCCTTCACCCAAGGACTCAATTTTCGAAGCACGGTGGCTTCACATCAGTCGTAGCAGAATCTGATAGAGTACCCAGCTGTTACATGGGCCGATGTGAATAATCGGTATCAATCAAACATCAGGGTCGAAAATGATCAACTTGGGGCTCCTTTCCGGTCCGTTTATCCTGTCATACATGTTGACATAATCAAGAGATATATTGATGGAAAATCGAGGTCAAATAGAGATCAGTACCATCCATATAATGGAGAACGTAGAAGCAGTGGGTCCGGGCGAAATTTTATGCGAAATGAAAGGAGAAGCAATCGAGGTCTGAACTCCTGAGGGCTCACGAGAAAGAACAGCTTCGATAGGCCTATCAGACCTAAAGAAGCTCCACGATTATCGAAATATAACTTTAATGTTGTCGAGGCTTCCATCGTATCATCTATGACGCATTAAAGATACCAAATGGCCCAACATTACAATATGATTCAGCCCAAGGAGATCCTAACTAGATATACATATATTATGGCACTCATGGCCACAAAATGGGTGATTGCCGACAGTTGAGAAAGGAAGTAGCCGGTTATTCAACAACGGGCATATTCAAGAAATTCTGAGCGACCAAGCCAAGAATAATTTCAGAAATAGGGATTCTAACAAACTGGCTGAACTGGAGGAACCTCAACACAGTCATCAAGATGATCATCGGTGGAGTCGTTGTCCCTCAAGGGCCGATGTTGAAACACACCAAAGTGTCCATCACAAGATAAAAACAAACTCGATATTACATACCAGAAGGAACCTTGTCTTTCAGCGATGAGGACGCGGAGGGGATCGTGCAACCTCAAAACGATGCTATGTTAATATATGTGCTCATAAATAAATCTCGAGTTAAGTGTGTGTTAATTGATCCAAGTAGCTCGGCCAACATCATCTGGTCGGAAGTCATAGAGTAACTCGGTCTACAAGGTCAAATTGTGCCCATTGTCTGAGTTCTAAACGGATTCATGGCATGTGAAACCACTAAAGGGGAAGTAACATCACCAGTCAATGCTGCATGGATAATCCACGAAGTCAAGTTTTATGTGATCGGAGGAGACATGAGATGTAATGCCCTTTTCGGGAGGCCATGGATCCACAACATGAGGGCTGTTCCCTCGACTCTTCACCAAGTTTTAAAATTTCCAATGGAGGGAAGAATAAAGATGATCTACGGAGAACAACTAGCCGCAATGGAGATGTATGCAGTCAATGAAGTAATTCTGATATCAACACTCTCAACATCAAAAGAATCAAGTTCGAAAGCAAAACAAGAGGACAAATAGCAATCACCAATACCGGCCTCGACCTAACGAGACAAGTAAGGGACTGACGAAGATGATGATTATGAGGTTCTCGGATTCTATAGTCCCTGATGATTCTGACACTACCAAATCAATAGTCGAAGAGCTGGAGCAGGTCATATTGATCAAACATCTTGCCGATCGGAAGGTATACCTGGGCACGGGGTTAACCCGAGCTTAGGAAAAAACTCATTCAATTTCTTATAGCTAACATAGATTGTTTCGCTTGGACACATATCAACATGACATGGACCCCACCTGTTACGACCCAGATTTTCCACCCTCGGGAGTCGTAATGGTTCCTACTAATGTGAGCTAGGCAAGCCAATTATTGAACCATCCACCTTTTTACCAATTTTATTCTCTTTAACAATTATGCAGAAATAACATTTAAGCAACGAAATATAACATAAGCGGAAGAAAACAATAAGCCATCTGAACATGAATATCTATTTCAACTGTTTGAGTCCCTGCTACCCAGAACTGGTGTCGCAGTTTCACAGACGGTCTAAGAATACTACAAATAAAGGTCTGCAAAAAAATTAAATACAACACTTGTCACACCTCCTTTTTCCGCTACTACACCCTGTGAAGGGTATAACAAAAGGAGTTTTTACACTTAAAGGACTATCGGAACGGGATTTATAATTAAATTTTAGAATCGCCACTTGGGAGATTAATAGTGTCCCAAGTCACCGGTTGAATTCCGAACCGAGGAAATTAAGACTCTGTTAACAGTCTGCGAACCAGAAATTCGAGTAAGGAATTCTGTTAACCCGGGAGAAGGTGTTAGGCATTCCCTGATTCTGTGGTTCTAGCACGGTCTCTCAACTGTTATATTTGATTTTATGTGATTTCAAAAAATATTCTAACCTATGTGCCTTTTATTAATAACCTGCTTTTATTATATATATTTTAAATAAGAATTGCAAAGTCGTGAAAATGTATCTCGAACCACGTCGCACCAGTGCACCCGTGACTTTTGACACAATTTGACTTCGTTGAGATTTAGATTTGGGTCATATAAATGTGCACCCGTATTTAAGGAGGTAAAATTATTAAGAACGCGCTTAAAGCGTCTAACGCGTTATTATCTTTGGAGAAGGCCGTGAAATTCGCTAAACGGCCCATCCCGAAGTCTAAGTATTTTTGTATAAATATTTATCAAGGGCCCTGCAATTTGTTTGTTTTGTTTAGCGAGGCTCATCTCGTTTTATTATTAAAAGGCAAACCTAAAGCAATCTATAATTTTCTATTTTAATTTATCTCTAAAGGAAAGCGTCCTAATTGATTTGTTATTGGACCGAACGATAATTCAGCATAGCAATCCAGCCATTTGGGCTCCCATATAAGCCCATTAAAGAGAAGCTACACCCAGGTCCACACCCAGAATAGATAGCCGGTTATGGGCTTCGATACTGGTGCACAGAGGAGCCAATACGGAGGAAGTTCAGCACTTGGGCTTACTCCAAATGAGCCCAACCACATGCACCCTAAATTCTCATATCGATAAATCACTTCCTGAAATGGTTCTGCCAACCATGATTTCAAACAAAATGCCATCACTAACTAGTCTAAATGCCACAATGACTCAGATTTACAGTGCTCATGTCTCATTATGTTGCAGGCCCAAGAAGGAAAATTAACTAACTCTATACTTGCTATCATTCAGATTTTATTCCTACTTACTGAATTAATATTGATCTCACTTTTAATCAATTTAGTTCCAATTATAGGCTCAGATAATTATTTGCTAGTAAGTTCCTGAATACTATTAGAGGCTAAAATCGAACTAGAACGTGACTTAGTAGAGGCAGCTTGATTGTGACTTCATTTAGCGTTGTTTACTCAATGAATTCCGAACAACCAACTATTTTAGAACTGGTTCAAACTAACGCTTATTTACTTAAGGAATTTGTGATTCTAAAATTGAATTATTGAAGTGTAAACAAGAGCCTATGTATTAATTTTCAACTCAATTTTTAATGCTACATCTACAGTTATCATATAATTCCAGCTATACTACATTGAGGCTACCCGTGAAGACAAAACGAATGCAAATTCGAAGTTCACAAGTCCAGCACAGTCCAATATTATGTACAATAAAAAGGCTAATCAAATCTCAATGAGCTACCTGCTGTGTTTTAATGTTAACAGCCACTTTAAGACTACTACAAATTGGAAATAAAAAAAAAAGTCCAAATCACTTTGGAGTCCGAATTACAATCCACTTTAAATTACACTGGACGGCCAACTAATTAACACAAAAATCATTCAAACGTAACAGAAATATCAAATAGTAGATTTATAGCATAAATTTCAGTTTCATTTCATTTTCCAGCAGGAGATCTACATTGAAACAAGCTCGAATGTGTACCTGGTATTGGAAATATAAGAAGAAGAAGGAAGGGTCAGCAGCAATGAACAGAGATCACAACAGCCAGAACCAGTTCAACTGATTGGGGAGAGTTTAAAACCAAACAAAATCCAAGCAATCAACCACAAATCACTTGAAACGCATTTAAGTAGACTCGAAATGCTCTAGAATACCTCAGCAAACCCAAAGCTCAATCAAAACCAGTTTAATTGAATCCAAAGCTACTCGAAACCAAACCAATAGACTTCTGAAACTTCCAATTACCAGAACTAAACTAGGAAATGCAAATTAAACTCCAAAGCTTGAATGTAAACTAAGAAACTTGAATAGAACAGTTTTTTTTTTGTATTTTTTTTAATTTCTATTTTTTTTGGCTTTTTGAATTTTTGAGTTTCTGTTTTAGATCTGAAGGGTTGAGAGAATACTTTTGGGGGAATTTTTTGGAGGCTGAAAAACTTCTTAAACAAGTAAGGGTCGTGCCCTTTTTATAGGCAAAGATGAGATGCAAGTTCAGATTTTTGTTTTTACATTTTAGTCCATAAAATTGTGACTTGTTCTTCAAGTAATACCTATCATATTCCTGAAAATCCAAAAGAGACCCCTACTAGAAGCTTCTAGGGGCTACCCCAATCTGTTACAATAAAGACTCTACCATTTAAATTCCTAAACTAGCCTTCAAAACCTCTGTTTTTACTTCAAATTGACCCCATGACTTAAAACCCCAAGAAAGTGCTACTCCTTAGAATAATCTAATAAAGCGAAGGCTCAAGGATTCTAATCAACCATAAGTGCTCTGAAACCCCAAAACCTTGACCAATACGATTAGCATAAAACGAAGGCCCAAAAACAAACTTGGTCAATTAATCAATATCATGAACACAGAATTAATTTTAGGTCCCTTAAACAAAATTAATCCAAAATTAACCTAAACTTATTGCCTATCCGAATTACCACAGAAACAAAACGAAACACAAAATAAAAACATGGCGATGAAGGAGGCAGAACAGAATAAGAATCCGGGTAAATAAATCGACGAGGAAGACGACGGAGAATAAACAAGAATGATACCTTCAAATTGCCCAGACAAACTTTGATGGACTCTAAAGCTTCGATTTGAGTCGAAACAAACATTACCTGTTTGTTCTCGAAGAAAACACACGATCAATATCCGTTTCGAAACTTATCGTTCATAGGAGTTTGAAACTAGAAATATTTTCTTCCTTTGATTTAGATTCAAAACGGGTCCGATTTGACTAGGATTTGGAGAGAAGTAGTAGTGGACTAAGGTGTAAGGAGGGGTGATGGTTGCATGGCCAATTTCTGGTGGTGGTTGGAGCTTTCCGCCGGCGACCATGGTCGAGCCGTTCAGGGGCGGTGTTAGCTTTGGTGAAGAAGATGATAGGAAAGGATCTACTTAGTCTTAGGTTAAATGGGAAATTCCGGACATTTTAAGAGAATTGGGGGAACTGTCATTAGCCCTTGGATCAGATTGAATGGAAGGCCAGGATCTCTTCTTAAATCTTGAACTCAAAACGGCATAGTATGGCTTTAGTACTACGTCGTTTCAAACCCCTGATTTTGGACCGGGTAGGGTGACCGTTTGGGCCGGTCTGGAATAGGCATTTACTCATTTGTTTGGGCTTGATATTATTTGGCCCAACTAAGTCTTCCAAGAAGCCCTTTTCAATTGTTATCTTTTATTTCTTTTACTTATTTTTGCTTTTATTTATTTTTTGTTTTCCTTTTGTATATTTTTTTTATATTTTTCTGATTTTATTAAAATGCTATATTGACTTCTAAAAATATTGTTCAATTCCCAAATATCCTAGTTCCTAATTAAACACAAATTAAGACAAATTAAAACTAAAAATACAAAATAAACTATTTTTGTTATTTTCCTTATATTCTGTTCTAAAAAAATTAATACTAAAAATATATAATTAAATCCTAAATGCAAATGTATTTTTTTTATATTTTTTATATGAATTAACATGCATAAATAAAATGCAACAATAAACAGAAAATGACACAAAAATTCATAAAAATTGAAAAATAAAGAAAAACAATTTTGTTTGAATTTTTTGGGAATAATTCATATATAGGGCAAAAATCACGCGCTCACAGCTGCCCCTCTTTGCCTGAAAACACGAAGAGTTTTCGTGCAAAGACAAGTGAGCGGAAACGAGCGATTTTTGCCCATTCACATATTCCGTGTGAAGCATTTCTGAAAGAGCTGACCGCACCCTGCTTCAGAGGTTGCCTGCATATCCTGGGCTAAACAGGAATCAGGTCAGTGTAATTCAGGAATGTTTGTTAGCTGGGACTACCAGAGGCTATGATTTCATTGCTGTTGCTGCTGTTACTGCTCGCTGACCTCCTTATTACACCATGTCAAGATAAAAATAATCTAGCCTAAGCTATGATCTATGAGGTACAAGAAATCCTATCTATGCCTTCGAACTTGCTCTTGTGTTTCCTTGAACTTGTATCTTGTATTCTTCCGATGGGATTCTTGTTGTTGCCTTGAATTGTGATTGGCGATGTTTTGCCGTTCCTCCGAATGATGCCTGATTGCTGCCATTTGAAATATGTGTCCATTTTCCAGGTGGGGTCCTGGTTGCTGACGCTTGAAAAGTATTCCCTTGTTCTCCAGGTGGGCTCCTTACGACGATGCTCGAAAAGTATTCCCTTATTCTCTAGGTGGGCTCTTGATTGCTGAATCTTGAAAATTATTCCCTTGTTCTCCAGGTGGGCTCCTGATTGCAACAAGATGGACAAAACAATGAAAAATTTCTACCCCAGTTTGGTAGCTGGGTACAACATGTTATCAAATATTAAAACTGACAATTAAAATTGAATTGTACTTTCCTTGTTCTCCAGGTGGGTGCCTGACTGCTGAATTTGAAACATATTCCCTTGTTCTTCAGGTGGTCTCCTGCTTGCTGTTTTTGAAAAGATATTCCCTTGTTCTCCAGGTGGGCTCCTACTTGCTGAATCTTGAAAATTATTCCCTTGTTCTTTAGGTGGGCTCCTACTTGCAACAAAAGAGACAAAACGAAGAAAACTTTCTGCCCCAGTTTGGTAACTGGGTACAACATGTTATCCAATAATGAAACTGACAGTTAAAGTTGAATTGTACTTCCCTTGTTCTCCAGGTGGGTGTCTGACTGCTGAATTTGAAACATATTCCCTTGTTCTTCAGGTGGGCTCCTGCTTGCTGTTTTTGAAAAGATATTCCCTTGTTCTCCAGGTGGGCTCCTGACCGCAACAAAACAAACAAACAAAGAATATTTTCTGCCCCAGTTTGGTGGCTGAGCACATCACGTTATCCAATATTATAAATTTTAAAAGCTAAAATTTGAACTATACTTCCCTTGTTCTCCAGGTGGGCGCCTGACTGCTGAAAATTGAGAAGTATTCCCTTGTTCTCCAGGTGGTCTCCTGCTTGCGATGCTTGAAAAGTATTCCCTTATTCTCCGGGTGGGCTCCTGACTGCGATGCTTGAAAAGTATTCCCTTGTTCTCCAGTTAGGCTCCTGATTGTTGAATTTGAAAAGTATTCCCTTGTTCTCCAGGTGGGCTCCTGATTGCAACAAAAAAGACAAGACAAAGAAAATTTTTTGCCCCAGTTTGATGACTGGGCGCATTATGTTACCAAATAATAAAACTTGAAGGATAAAATTTGTATTATACTTCCCTTGTTCTCCAGGTGGGTGCCTGACTGCTGAAACTTTGAAATGTATTCCCATGTTTTCCAGGTGGGCTCTTGATTGCTGAATTTAAAAAGTATTCCCTTGTTCTCCAGGTGGGCGCCTGATTGCTAAATTTGAAAAGTATTCCCTTGTTCTCCAGGTGGGCTCCTGACTGCAACAAAATAGACAAACAAGCAAAATTTCCTGCCCCAGTTTGGTGGCTGGGCAGACTTGTGAGTTGTTACCTAAGCTACTGGTATGATGGTGAGAGCAAAACGAATAACTTGATTGGCATGTACGACCCTTGTGAGTAAAACTATTTGACTAAGATTTTTAACCTAGGAGAAAATTCATCAAACTAGGTTTTCCGTTATCTTAGGAGAAAGATTCATCAGACTAAGATGTCGACCCTAGGAGAAGATTCATCAGACCAGATTTTCTATCTTAGGAGAAAAATTCATCAGACTAAGATTGGGATCCTAGGAGAAGGGTCGTCAGACTAGGTCCATTTTGCTATCTTAGGAGAAAGATTCATCAGACTAGGTCTTCTATCTTAGGAGAACAATTCATCACACTAAGATTTTGACTCTAGGAGAAGATCCATCAGACTAGGTCTTTTGTTATCTTAGGAGAAAGATTCATCAGACTAGGTCTTTTGTTATCTTAGGAGAAAGATTCATCAAACTAAGATGTTGATCCTAGGAGGCAGTTCCTCAGACTAGGTCCATTTTTGGTTATCTTAGGAGAGAGATTCATCAGACTAAGATTTGATTTGGCGAAGGCTCCATCATACTAGGCCTTTTATCCTAGGAGGAAAAATGTGAAAAGCAATGGAAGTATTTTGTGCACAAGACAGGCAAGGGCAAAGATTTTGAGAAACTTCCCTTTTGTCGGCTCTCGTTGTCTTCCCTTTTCTTTTCTTTCTTTTCTTCTCTTTTCTTCCAACTTTCTTGCACTGCGTTGTTCCTGTTTCAAACAAAGAAAACTTGTGAGTTTAAAATGTGGTGGTTGGTTTGTGGCCTTGAACTTTGAAGGTGTCCCGACATCCTCCATTTGTTGCATTGCATGAACGGTCATCTCCCCAATCCTCATGTCTCATATGAGTCCCGCAGCATGTCTATTGTCCCTGCATTATGTATATGATGTTCTTTCTTGACCACTGGCTTTGGCCTTGAGTTTATTGTTCCTTCACTTGTCACGATAACTGATTCCCACTCGAAGATCTTGCTTGTTTATTGACTAACCACTTTCTTTGCTACCCTTGACACAGAGAATACCTCTGATCCGTTCACCAAAACACCCTCCATCTGTTGCGTGGTTCCTAAGTCAAACCCTTTTATTTCACACGAATCCCAAAGCATGTTGATTGTGGCCAACTCATTGTGCTTGTTGTTTTCTCCTGACTTGATGCCTTTATGTGTTCACCATATCCTGTTTTGCTTAATTGGAAAGCTTGGTGGCAGATTTTGAAGTCATTTCTCACTTGTTTTGAACAATAGACCCAGGCAGTGGGAGTAAAACAAGGTGGGAGGAATAGAATAAAGGATAATGAAAAGAGACGATTCCTAACAAGAAACCTAGAGAGGAGTGACCCATCCGATGTGAATACCGACTCTAGCGACCTTGACATGCACCTATAGCCTACTCTATTTTAGCAAATCTGATGTTCGCCTTTTATTGTACCTTTTCGCCGTGAAACTGGGCTTCAATGCTCCTGCTTGCCCGATCTGATTCAGAATCCTTATTCGACTTGTGGTGCCCGTAGGGTTTTCACCATCAAGCCTCTCTCATTTTGGTCTTTCTCTCAACTCACCGTCGCCTTATGGTGCCCGTGAAGGTTTTCACCAATAAGACTCTCTCATTTTGATTTCCCTCATCTTTCATCGCCTTGGGGTACTCGTGGTGGTTCTCATTGACAAGATTCTCTCATTATTTATTTCCTTCGTTTGGACTAGAGTGTTGTCCCTGATATGATTCACCTCTGCTCGCTTGACTTGGCATTTCCTGAAGACTAATCGAAAGGTCTTTCTTTGGACCGTAACGCAGGCTTTTGGATGGGGATAGAAAGAAGGGTATCAAAGGCTCAAAAACAATTCAACATGGGTCCAGCATTACAACTTTCAGAATCAGATTTTCCCAACAACCACAACTTCTGCCCCAGTTTCTTTCTTGGGGACTTTGGACTTTTATTTTGGTGTGACTGAATCTCAGGGAGAGGCTGCCTACGTACCCTTTCGGGATTAAGTCAAACGTAGTTCAGGCTATAGAAATTACTTTATTGTTGCGACATTTCTTTCTTCCACTTTCTTTTCTTTCTTCTTTTCATTTCTTTCTTTTCTTTTTCCTTTTCTTTTCTTTCTTTTTCTTTCCTTTTTTTTCTTTTCTCTTTTCCTTTCTTTTCTTTTCTCTTCTCTTCTCTTTTCTTTTTTCTTCTTTTCTTTTGGACTATTTTTCTCTTGTTTCTCCGCTGATTTTTCCCGCTCGGGCTTCTGAGTTTTGTTATTGATTCCGAAAGAGGGGTACGAAAGAAAATAAATGAGGCTCAAAAGGGGTAGCAATGAATAAAATATTTGGATAGCAGAACAAAATGCCTTCGTTATTCCAATCTCCCAAAACATGTCAAGTACAAACTACACAGTTAAACCAACTGAGGAGAACACACATAACACCTTTTGATTGATTCACATACTTGACTTCTGTATTTGTCAAATGCTCAGCACCATTGGACAACAATCTTGGTACCACGAACGGTCCCTGTAGACTTGGGGCAAGTTTGCCTTTAGCTTTAAACCGATGCAGCATGATGCATTTCAACGGTTTTTTTTATGTTCTATCTACCTCCTAGTTTCACTTCATTTGGGCTCGAAGTGATCTCAAATTGCCTTTACTCATTTCCCTTGAATGTCCTTACATCTTCAATATTGTTTCATTGCTTCATTACTAAACTAACTTTTAAAACCAGACTGAGAATTATGCGTGCATGTCATGTCACTAGAACCATAAAAGAATTGTAAAGGGAGAAGGGAACTAAATAAAATGACTAGAAATGGAAGGAAATATAGAATTGCATTAGACTGACGGTGAAAGGATTTAAACAACAAAACAAGCAAACTAAACTAGTTACAGTCCTTGAACAAACCTAGACGACACTAAAACAAGCTATTATGACTAAACAAAGCAAAGTGAAAAGATAGAACGGTTTGAGTCACAAGACAATGTCCGAATTACAACCCTGAGAATAACCTGGACAACAGAAATGACAACAAAATATACCACCAAAGCTCCACTCTAGTTACCCAGGAGATGGAGCGTCTTTCCAATTACCAAACTCGAAATCTTAGCCACTGGATTGCCCATCAAAATTGTTAGGGCCTTCATTCACCACATTTCCGAGAGGATTCTCATACTCCCTGTCGCCATGGATCTTTCCCACAAAATGTGCACCGTCATGTGCAGGTAAAGGATTCTATGCAATGTTCTGGGTGCCACTGTCTTGGACCGCAATTATCCCTTCCTGAATCATTCTTTCTATCTCTCTTTTTAAATCCCGGCAACTTTCGACATCGTGCCCTTGGGCATTCATCTTTTAGAAGGGTTAAAGCTTCTTGCACACTTGTCCACCTGATTTGGAGGGATTGGTGCAATCAAGTTATAATGCTTTAGTTTCTCGAACAATTCTGCATATGAATCTCCGATGGAGGTGAAAGTTTCCTGCTTCTGTGCCCTTTCTTGCTTGAAATTTTGGTTGGTTCGCAAACCTTCTCCAGGGGGATTCCTGTAGGCCCTTGGAGGTGGGTAGGTGTTTTGAGTTGGGTAAGCATTTTGTGGAGTGGGTGCATGCCATTGCGCATAGGTGGGATGTTGGGAGTACGTTTGGGCATGGTGGATAGAGAAGTAGGGATCATGGGGTGGGTAATAGTGCTGTGGAGTGTGGGGGTAGGTTTGGGGACGGGGTTCATGGTAATAGTGTGATGGGCCCTTGGACTAAGCTCTCGAGTCAACTACCGCCACATCTTCTTTCTTTTTCTTTCCTAGTACCCCTCCGCTCTGGATGACCTGGGTAGTTGCCTTGATTGCAGCATAACTCATGATTTTATCGGATTTGAACCCCTCTTCAACCATACTTTCCATTTTCACTACCTCGTTAAAAGATTTTCCCACTGCTGACAACAGATGACTATAGTAGGCAGGCTCCAAAGCATGCAGGAAATAATCAACCATTTTGCCTTCCTTCATTGGAGGATCAACCCTTGCATCCTGTTCTCTCCACCGAAAACCGTACTCTCTGAAGCTTTCTCCGGGCTTCTTCTCAATTTTGGTCAGTGAGAGACGATCGGGGATGATTTCGAGATTGTACTGGAAATGGCAGGCGAAGGCTTGTGCCAAGTCATCCCAAGTATACCACCTACCATGGTCCTGTCGTGTATACCACTTCAAAGCGGAACCACTCAGACTCTGGCTAAAGTACGCCATCAGTAATTCATCCTTTCCTCCAGCTCCTCTCATCTTACTGCAGAATCCCCTCAGGCGGGCCACCGGGTCACCATGCCCGTCATACAGATCAAATTTTGGCATTTTGAACCCAGCGGGTAACTGCACATCTGGGAATAGACACAAATCTTCATAGGCCACGCTAACTTGGCCACCCAACCCTTTCATGTTCCTGAAGGATTGCTCCAGGCTTTTTACTTTTCAAAACATCTCTTCCTGTTCCAGATCCTTAAGCGGCTTGTCAGTTTCCACCGGGAGCTCAAGGTGGGGAGTGTAGGAATATGGCTCAGGAGCTTTAAAGGTAGGCTCAAGACGATAGTACTGACTGTCGTGAGCTTGAAACATGGGCCCACTGGAAGATCTTTGCAGTGTGGCAGGTGGAGGCGCCACAAAGACAGCGGTGATTGGTGGAGGAGGATTTTGTTTGGGTGGTGGAGCTTGGGGAGGATAGGAGGTGGTGCCATAACTCTGTTGGCGGAAAGGGAAAGGTGAAGATGAACTCGCAGGAGGAAGCTCCTGAGACTGAGCCAGAGGGGGGATATATGCTGGATTGGCGGGATAAACTGGCGTCGGCTGACCCTTAGCCCAGGCCTGATGCATCTCAGTCATCTGTTGTCTCAACTTATACATCTCTTCTTTCATTGCTCTAACATCTACCACTTCTACCTCTTTTGACGGGTCCACGATACTGGTATCTGGTTCTTGGCCTGTCATGTTCAGTTTGTTTTATGACCGGTTGTTGTAGGAATGGGTTGCAAGGATGCCGACTGCCTTTTGTCCTTGTGTTGTAAAAAATAGTTACCACTTTGAAAACTACAAACCAACCACCTTTCTAGAATGATACGACAAAATGAAACCACCACGTTAGCGTTAGGGCATTTATCATATTAGTAACAGCTTTTGATTGGTCGCATGCGTCATCCCGGTCTTTCCCTTATTTCCAATTGTAAACTTTCCTTTTCTTTGTTTTTCTTCTTTTTCTTCTCTTTTTTTTTCTCTTTTTCCTCTTTCCTTTCATAATTTTTCCTTTCTTTCTTGTTTTTCCGCTATTTTCTTTCTTTTTGCTTTTTTGAGGTTTTTCCTCTTTTTTTTTTTTTTTGGTTATGGTCGAATCCTACGTGGATTGCCTACGTATCATGACCCCGCATGAATCAGACTGAGCGTAGTTCTTGCAAATTGAATGCAAAAATAAAGACACAATTTTTTTGAGATTTTTCATTAATGACAAATGCGATTACACCACTATTAGACTATTTGTTTTTCCATTTACAAATCAAAAAGATACAGACTCAAAACAAAATACAGACCCGACTAATCTAGGAGTACATCAAAGCTTCAAATCCTGGGGTCCATGGGGCATCACTCGGATCACCATGGGCCTGCGCAAGACTAAGAAAGTTTCAATGTCAACTGCGACTATTTAAAGAAAACTGGCCATGTAATGGCTTATTTTGACAAAGTGACTATTTTTTGTAAAATTTTGGTTGAGAAGACAAAACTCGATTTTGCGGATACGGCCTTTCAGCACTTCCGAGAGGGAGATTTTAAAGTCGTGCCCGCAAACTTTTTTTCAAAATGACTCAGGGTGGCTGTTCTTGCAAAAACGGCCTTTCGGCGTCCTTTTGAGGGACATTCGGCTTATTTTAAACAAGAATGGCATCACCCGACTTATTTATAACGAAAATTAAAATTTGATATTTTTTTGGCTATTTTTGCAAAAAGGGTGGTTGGACCCGATGAAGGTTGCCTACGTATCTCACATCCGGTGAGAATCAAACCAGCGTAGTTCGAACAAATTAACGAACTATTTTAAAACAGGAATCCTTTTTTCATTTTCATTTTTGGCATTTCATAAGCAAATAACAAAACTATTTTCAAAAGCAAGACTTCTTTTTTTTTTCATTCTCATTTTTTGCATTTCATAAATAAATAAAATAAACTAAAAAAACTATTTTTTTTTTTTAAAAACAAGACTCTTTTTTTTTTCATTTTCATTTCTTCACGGCAAGACAAACTATTTTCCTTTTCTATTTTTGAAAACAAGATAAAATAACGACGCTCTTTTTCCTTTTTTTTCATTTTCAATAAACAATAAAACAAACTATTTTTCCCAAACTAAAATAAAGACTCTTTTTTTTTGCGAACAATTTCCAAAAATAAAGACTTTTTTTCTATTTTCCTTTGCTTTTAGTAAAACAAACTATTAAAAATAAAATATTTCCATTTTTTCATATTTTTTTTCAAAATTTCGGCAGAGTTTCAACAGTATTTGGGAATCGATTTTTCTAAATAATTAATTCTTTACACTGCTATTTCTCTCTTTTTCTTTTTTATCTCAATTTCACAAAATTTCCGATATTTAAAAGACGGTCAGCATGCGGGCCCGAGACAAATAAGTGCACATAAAATGCATCATGGTGGTCTTTTCATATCCGGTTACCTGTCCTAGACGGACCCAACCCCTGTATTGAGTTCCCTAAATCACATGAACGTGATGCAAATAAGCGCTCCTGCTAGGGATCCGGCATGGAGTCAAGTCATTCTAAGTTCAAAACCTGGGTATGTGTTCTAGACTGTGTACCTGAGCGGACAACTCGAGCCGAAGAGGGGGCTACGTACCGGGAACCAAAAGACCATCCGGCTTAGTAACTTGTCCGGCCTCTTTCTTATTTCAAGGTATTGACACTAACAGAATAGGGAGTCTCAACCAGTAAGCACATCCCTGGAGGTGAGAAGAGAAGGGTTTCACATAGTTTATATACAGTTCAGATAATATCAAAGTGATAAACATTTAGCACATTAAGCATGAAGCATGTAGGAAAATCAGATATAACCAAATACAACAATTTATCTAAGCTCGAATTCTGAACCCTGAACAAAATGTTCGGGGTTCTTTTCCCCAGCAGAATCGCCAGAGCAGTCACACCTCCTTTTTCCGCTACTACACCCCGTGATAGGTATAACAAAAGGAGTTTTTTCACTTAAAGGACAACCGGAACGGGATTTATTATTAAATTTCAGAGTCGCCACTTGGGAGATTAATGGTGTCCCAAGTCACCAGTTGAATCCCGAACCGAGGAAATTATGACTCTGTTAACAGTCTGCGAACCAGAAATTCAAGTAAGGAATTCTATTAACCTGGGAGAAGGTGTTAGGCATTCCCGAATTTTGTGGTTCTAGCACGGTCGCTCAACTGTTGTATTTGATTTTATGTGATTTCAAAACATGTTCTAACCTATGTGCCATTTATTAATAACCTACTTTTATTATATATATTTTAAATAAGAATTACAACGTCGTGAAAATGTATCTCGAACCACGTCGCACCAGTGCACCCGTGGCTTTTGACACATTTTGACTTCGTTGAGATTTAGATTTGGGTCACATAAATGTGCACCCGTATTTAAGGAGGTAAAATTATTAAGAACGCGCCTAAAACGTCTAACGCGTTATTATCTTTGGGGAAGGCCGTGAAATTCGCTAAACGGCCCATCCCGAAGTCTAAGTATTTTTGTATAAATATTTATTAAGGGCCCCGCAATTTGTTTGTTTTGTTTAGCGAGGTTCATCTCGTTTTATTATTAAAAGGCAAACCTAAAGCAACCAATAATTTTCTATTTTAATTTATCTCTAAAGGAAAGCGTCCTAATTGATTTGTTATTGGATCGAACGATAATTCAGCACCGCAATCCAGCCATTTGGGCTCCCATATAAGCCCATTAAAGAGAAGCTACACCCAGGTCCACAGCCAGAATAGATAGCCGGTTATGGGCTTCGATACTGGTGCACAGAGGAGCCAATACGGAGGAAGTTCGGCACTTGGGCTTACTCCAAATGAGCCCAACCACAGCACCCTAAATTCTCATATCGATAAATTACTTCTTGAAATGGTTCTGCCAACCATGATTTCAAACAAAATGCCATCACTAACTAGTCTAAATGCCACAATGACTCAGATTTACAGTGCTCATGTCTCATTATGTTGCAGGCCCAAGAAGGAAAATTAACTAACTCTATACTTGCTATCATTTAAATTTTATTCCTATTTACTGAATTAATATTGATCTCACTTTTAATCAATTTAGTTCCAATTATAGGCTCAGATAATTATTTGCTGGTAAGTTCTTGAATACTATTAGAGGCTAAAATCGAACTAGAACGTGACTTAGTAGAGGCAGCTTGATTGTGACTTCATTTAGCGTTGTTTACTCAAGGAATTCCGAATAACCAACTATTTTAGAACTGGTTCAAACTAACGCTTATTTACTCAAGGAATTTGTGATTCTAAAACTGAATTATTGAAGTGTAAACAAGAGCCTATGTATTAATTTTCAACTCAATTTTTAATGCTACATCTACAGTTATCATATAATTCCAGCTATACTACGTTGAGGCTACCCGTGAAGACAAAATGAATGCAAATTCGAAGTTCACAAGTCCAGCACAGTCCAATAATATGTACAATAAAAAGGCTAATCAAATCTCAATGAGCTACATGCTATGTTTTAATGCTAACATCCACTTTAAGACTACTACAAATTGGAAATAAAAAAAAAGTCCAAATCACTTTGGAGTCCTATTTACAATCCACTTTTAATTACACTGGACGACCAACTAAGTCACACAAAAATCATTCAAACGTAACAGAAATATCAAACGGTAGATCTATAGCATAAACTTCAGTTTCATTTTATTTTCCAGCAGGAGATCTACATTGAAACAAGCTCGAATGTGTACCTGGTATTGGAAATATAAGAAGAAGAAGGAAGGGTCAGCAGCAATGAACAGAGATCACAACAGCCAGAACTAGTTCAACTGATTGGGGAGAGTTTAAAACCAAACAAAATCCAAGCAATCAACCACAAATCACTTGAAACGCATTTAAGTAGACTCGAAATGCTCCAGAATACCTCAGCAAACCCAAAACTCAATCAAAACCAGTTTAATTGAATCCAAAGCTACTCGAAACCAAACCAATAGACTTCTGAATCTTCCAATTACCAGAACTAAACTAGGAAATGCAAATTAAACTCCAAAGCTTGAATGTAAACTAAGAAACTTGAATAGAACAGTTTTTTTTTGTTTTTTTTAATTTATATTGTTTTTGGCTTTTTGAATTTTTGAGTTTCTGTTTCATATCTGAAGGTTTGAGAGAATACTTTTGGGGGAATTTTTTGGAGGCTGAAAAACTTCTTAAACAAGTAAGGGTCATGCCCTTTTCATAGGCAAAGATAAGGTGCAAGTTCAGATTTTTGTTTTTACATTTTAGTCCATAAAATTGTGACTTGTTCTTCAAGTAATACCTATCATATTCCTAAAAATCCAAAAGATACCCCTACTAGAAGCTTCTAGGGGCTTCCCCAATCTGTTACAACAAAGACTCTACCATTTAAATTCCTAAACTAGCCTTCAAAACCTCTATTTTTACTTCAAATTGACCCCATGACTTAAAACCCCAAGAACGTGGGCTACTCCTTAGAATAATAAATAAAGCGAAGGCTCAAGGATTCTAATCAACCATGAGTGTTCTGAAACCCCAAAACCTTGACCAAGACGATTAGCACAAAACGAAGGCCTAAAAACAAACTTGGTCAATTAATCAATATAATGAACATAGAATTAATTTTAGGTCCCTTAAACAGAATTAATCCAAAATTAACCTAAACTTATTGCCTATCCGAATTACCACAAAAAACAAAACGAAACATAAAATAAAAACATGGCGATGAAGGAGGCAGAACAGAATAAGAATCCGGGTAAATAAATCGACGAGGAAGACGACGGAGAATAAACAAGAATGATACCTTCAAATCGCCCAGACAAACTTTGATGGACTCTAAAGCTTCTATATGAGTTGAAACAAACACTACCCGTTTGTTCTCGAAGAAAACACACGATCAATATCCATTTCGAACCTTATCGTTCATAGGAGTTTGAAACTTGAAATATTTTCTTCCTTTGATTTAGATTCAAAACGGGTCCGATTTGGCTAGGATTTGGAGAGAAGTAGTGGTGGACTAAGGTGTAAGGAGGGGTGATGGTTGCATGGCCAATTTCTGGTGGTGGTTGGAGCTTTCCGCCGGCGACCATGGCCGAGCCGTTCAGGGGCGGCGTTAGCTTTGGTGAAGAAGATGAGAGGAAAGGATCTACTTAGTCTTAGGTTAAATGGGAAATTCCATACATTTTTAAGAGAATTGGGGGATACTGTCATTAGCCCTTGGGTCAGATTGAATGGAAGGACAGGATCTCTTCTTAAATCTTGAACTCAAAACGACGTAGTATGGCTTCAGTACTACGTCGTTTTAATTGTCTCAAACCCCTGATTTTGGACCGGGTAGGGTTACCGTTTGGGCCGGTCTGGAATAGGCATTTACTCATTTGTTTGGTCTTGAAATTATTTGGTCCAACTAAGTCTTCCAGGCAGCCCTTTTTAATTGTTATCTTTTATTTCTTTTACTTATTTTTGCTTTTATTTATTTTTTGTTTTCCTTTTGTATTTTTTTTTTATTTTTTTCTGATTTATTTAAATGCTAAATTGACTTCTAAAAATATTGTTCAATTCCCAAATATCCTAATTCCTAATTAAATACAAATTAAGACAAATTAAAACTAAAAATACAAAATAGACTATTTTTGTTATTTTCCTTATATTCTGTTCTAAAACAAATTAATCCTTAATTAATACTAAAAATATGAAATTAAATCCTAAATGCAAATGTATTTATTTTATATTTTTTATATGATTTAACATGCACAAATAAAATGCAACAATTAACAGAAAATGACACAAAAATTCACAAAAATTGAAAAATAAAGAAAACCAATTTTGTTTGAATTTTTTGGGAACAATTCATATATAGGGCAAAAATCATGTACTCATAATACTGTTTTATGAAATACATGTAAGAAACAGGAAATTAGATAGAAGGACACGCCAAGGCCTATGGATGCCTGCAGCGTTACCTCGAGTTACCTAATGAACAAGAATTCGAAATCTCACTGCGGTCCGAAGTCTACAACGTTAGGGTCTGCACAAAAGAGTGCAGAGTGTAGTATCAGCACAACCGACCCCATGTGCTTGCAAGTGCCTAGCCTAACCTTTGCGAAGTAGTGACGAGGCTAGGACCAAACTACCAAATAAACTTGTGCAGTTATATAATAAACATCAGAAAGTAAAGCAGGAATAAGCAAGTAAATATGGGAGGGGGAAACATGCTGCGGGGGTATACCAGTATTAACAGTAAATTCAGAGTAACAGTCTAATGGCATCTTAGGATTCACAGCGAACAAAAGAAACTAATATCCAAAGTAAACACACTTGTATCAATAATTGTCGTGGCGCACAACCGATCCCAATATATAACAACACTATTGCGGCGTGCAGCCCGATCCATATCATTTATCATTGTTGTGCGTGCAACCGATCCACATATATCATTGTTGCGGTGTGCAACCCGATCCACATATAATATTGTTATGGTGTGCAACCCGTTCCACATACAACATTGTTGCGGCGTGCAACCCCATCTATATATAATATTGTTATGGCATGCAACCCGTTCCACGTATAACATTATTACGGCGTGCAACCTGATCTATATATAATATTGTTGCGGCGTGCAACCTGATCCACACGTAATATTGTTGCGGCGTGCAACCCGATCCATATATAATATTGTTACGGTGTGCAACCAGATCCACATATAATATCAACAACAATCATAACAAGAGTCCCGACAAAGGATCAATAAGGTCTACACTATCCCGGCAGGGGATTCAATAGCATAAGTAATTATGTCCCCGCAAGGGAGAAACAACTATAACCAAACATGTTACAACACCTAACTACCTCAGCTATAACCAAACTTGTTACAACACCTAACTACCTCAGCTATAACCAAACATGTCACAACACCTAACTACCTCAGCTATAACCAAACTTGTTACAATATCTAACTACCACAACTATCACCATAATCCTTACCCAACACAAAGAACCATCAACCTAAGCATCCGTAATATCAATTAAGAACACAATGCAAGGGAACCACAACTAAACAGTAGCCCGGGAAGGGGCACCATAATGATCTCTTCTCCTTCTCACTATTACTTCACTATTCACTTCACAACTCGAGCCAATGCTCTAGAGTTTCAATTATCACTTATACTTTCACAATTCGTTATACAACTGAAGCCAACACTCCTCAAAGTTCATAGGTCACAATTCTTTCCACAGCTTTACACAATAAAATAGAAATTTTCACCAAGGCATGAATAATACAACGAAGTCATGAAAATCACAATATAAGACCCACGGTCATGCTCGACACCAACGTATAGATACTCGTTACCATGCCTATACGCTGTACTCAACAAGAAATAAATAGCAAATAGGACACACTCCTAATCTCTCAAGCTAAGGTTAGACCAAACACTTACCTCGAACTTCCACAGCCAACTCAAGCCTCAAACATCGCCTTTCCTTTCAGCTCCAAATCAACAGTATATAGACATAATGGACTTAATAACATTAATAAACGCTAAACAATCCAATTCCAATGCTTAATTATAGTTTTCTAATTATTCTTCCCAAAGAGTCAAAAAATTGCCCTCGGGCCCACTTGGTCAAAACACGATGTTAAAACCAAAACCCGATCACCCAATCACCCACGAGCCTGAATATATATTCAGTTTTGAAATCTGACCCCAAAACGAGGTCAAATTCCCAAATAAGCAAAAAGCCCTAACTCTACCCAAATTCCTAATTTTATACCCTTAATCACATAATTTAGGCCTAAAAATCTAATGGGTGTTAATTGAAATTAAAGAAAATGAGTCTAAGATTACATACGTAAAAATTGGTGGTGAAATTCCCTTTCAAAAATTGCCCAATTTGGAGTTGATGAGAAGAAGTTATGAAATTTTGGCTAAATCCCGTTTTTGGTTATATTTTAAAATCAATGGACAGTCCTTCATCTCGTTCGTGATAGGCCTGTCGCGTTCGCGATGAAGCCAGCTTAAGTGACCTTCGCGTTCGTGATAAACGGCTCGCTTTCGTGGAGCTTCAAATCCCAGAGCCTTAGCGTTTGCGTCCAAGTGGACGCATTCGCGTAGGGTATAGTACCCATCCCCTTGCCTAGGCTATAAGACTTCATGTTCGCGATGACAGGCCCGCATTCGCGAAGGGAAGACCCCCCAATGCTTTGCGTTCGCGACCTGGGTCACGCATTCATGTAGAAGAAATTTTTCCTTCAGCATGAATAGGTCATCGCGTTCGCGAGGGTCACGCGCGACCCTCGCGAAGAAGAAAATATTAGCACACCAGAACTGAAAAACCTGCAACTTTTATGAGTTTAAAAACCCTGCGAAACACACCCGAGCCCTCGGGGCTCCAAACCAAACATACGTACTAACTCACAAACATCATATAAACTTATCCGTGTGATCAAATCGACAAACTAACCCCTTAAACAACGAATTAAATCTCAAAATCAATGAAATATTTCAAAACTTCTTAAAACATCAAATTTCGCATTTAAGGTCCGATTTACGCCAAATGGATTCCGTTTCTTACCAAATTTCACAGAATCACCTTAAATCATATATAAGATCTGTACCGGCCTCCGGAATAAAAATACGGGCCCGATACTATCGAGTTTTAATCAAAATTCATTTCCAAATCCTTTAAACAATTTCAGAAAATAATTTTCTTTAAAAATTCATTTCTCGGGCTTGGGACCTCGGAATTCGATTCCGAGCATATGCCCAAGTCACATATTTTCCTGCATACCCTCTGGGATTGTCATATTACGGGTCCTAATCCGTTTACCCAAAACATTGACCATAGTCAAACTAACTCATTTTATAGTCAAAATTTATCATTTTCACAGATTTTCATATATAAGCTTTCTGGCTACGCGCCCATACTACGCAAATAAATTGAAGTGATGCTAAAAGAGGTTTTTAAGGCCTTGGAACACATAATTTAATTTAAAAACAAGTTATGACCTTTTGGGTCATCGCACCCCCCTCCCCCGGTAATAACCACCCACAAGCTAAGTCTGGACCTAAAATTCCATCCAATCAAGCAGAAATGAAGGCCCAATCTGAGTTCAAACAGCTTTCATCAAGGATGAGTATCTAAACTCCTTAAAATAGGGTCTATTCGGGAGGTTAACTGCCTGGATTGGTTAGCAAACATTGTGTTAGTCCCTAAAAACTATAAGGATTTGAACAAAGCCTATCCGAAGCCTTCCCTCTGCCTAACATTGATCGCATGATCGATGCCACGACCAGCCACGAGATCCTCATCTATATCGATGCCTATTTCAGGTACAACCAAATACGAATGGACCCGGATGATTAGGAGAAAATCTCCTTCGTCACTAAGTACGACACGTATTGCTGTAACGTGATGTCAATCAGACTAAAAAACGTCAGTACCACTTATCAACGCCTAGTAAATCGGATGTTTGAGGAACAAATAGGAAAATTGATGAGGTTTATATTGACGACATGTTGGTTAAGTCTCTGTGAGCAGAGGCCATTTAAAACATTTGCAAGAAACTTTCAGCATTTTGAAGAGGTACAATATGAAGCTGAACCCGGAGAAGTGTGCATTTAGAGTCGGATGAGGTAAATTCCTTAGGTTCATGGTATCTAACCGAATAATCGAGATCAACCTCGACAAAATCAAAGCCATCGAAGATATCACGATCGTGGACAACATGAAGGTCGTACAAAGATTAACCAGACGTATAGCCGCCCTAGGATGATTCATCTCGAGGTCCTCGGATAAGAGCCACCGATTCTTCTTGCTACTTAAAAAGAAGAATAATTTTTCGTGGACCCCGAAGTATCAACAGTCCCTGGAAGAAATCAAACGATACTTTCCCACCCCTACTTCATACACCGAAAATAGATGAACATCTGTACTTGTACTTAATAGTATCAGAAATAACGGTAAGTGGAGTAGAAGAACAAGGTATGCAATTTCTAATTTACTATGTTAGCAGGACCCTAGGTGAAGTCAAGGCTAGGTACCCTCATATAGAAAAATGAGTGCTCGCATTGCTAAGCACCTCTAGGAAACTAAAACCTTATTTTCAGTGCCACCACATATGTGTTGTGACAACTTACCCGTTGCAGAATATTATGCACAAAATTGAGCTCTCGGGACGATTGGCCAAATGGGCCATTGAAATAAGTAGGTACGATATTGAGTATCGACCATGGACAACCATCAAATCTCAAATTTTGGTAGATTTCGTGGTCGACTTTATGCTGGCGCTAATCCCCGAGGTCAAACAAGAGTTATCGGTAAACTTGGGGACGTCCTCGAGAATCTGGACCCTCTTTATAGACGGTGCCTCAAACACAAAAGGGTCAGGACCCGACATCTTTTTGAAGCTATGAATAGGAAATGTAGTTAGACAATCTATCAGGAGTATAAAATTGACTAAAAATTGGGCCATGATTACAGGTCTCGAACTGGCCAAAAGTTTGGTGGAAAAGGTGATCGAATGTAAGTGCAACTCCCTCATCATGGTAAACCAAGTCAATGAAACATTCGAGGTTAGAGAAGAATGAATGCAAAGATACCTAGATAAGTTGCAGGTAGCATTACATCAGTTCAAGAAGTGGACCTTACAATATGTACCCCAGGATCAAAAGAATGAGGCTGATGCCCTTGCCAACTAAGGTTCATCGGTCAAAGATAATGAGCTTAATTCAGGAGGAGTAGTGCAACTCATGAGATCAGTAGTGGAAGAAGGTCATGCCGATATAAACTCTACAAGCCTAACTTGGGATTGGAGAAACAAATACATAGAATATCTTAAAACCTGAAAATTGCCCTCGGATCCAAAAGAATCGAAGGCCCTCTATACAAAGGTAGCCTAATTTTGTTTGTCCAAAAATGGCACCTTGCTTAGGAGAATGTTCGATGTCCCACTGAAAATATGTCTAGGACCGGGAGATACCGAATACGTACTGAGGGAAATTTACTAGGGAAGCTGTGGAAATAATTCAGGTGCCGAATCATTTGTTCGAAAGGTGATCAGAGCAGGTTATTACTGGATTGATATGGAGAGAGATGGGAAAGAGTTTGTATAAAAATACGACGGATACCAACGACATGCTCCGATGATACACCAACCTGGGAAGCTTTTGCATTTAGTTTTATCACCATGGCCATGAAGTGGGGAATGAACATCGTCGGTCCCCTTCTATGGGCACCCGGTAAGGCCCAATTTAATTTATTTTTGACTGACTATTTTTCTAAGTGAGTCGAAGCCCAAGCATATGAGAAGTTTAGGAAGAAAGCGTTCATCGATTTTATTTGGGACTACATCATATGTATGTTCTAAATGTCGACCGAGATTGTATGTGATAACGAAAAACAATTCACCGGTAGCAAGGTGACTAAGTTTCTCGAAGACCACAAGATCAAAGGGATCGTATCAACACCCTACCACCCTAGTAGGAATGGATAAGCCGTATCAACCAACAAAACCATACTCCAGAACCTTAAAAGGAGGTTGACCAACACCAAAGGAAATCCTACCCGAATTCCTTTGGGCATATCGTACGACCTCGAAGTCTAGTACCGGGGCCACTCTGTTCTTATTGGTTTATGGCACCGAAGCTCTAATACCGTTGAAGTCAGAGAGACAAGTATCAGATTTTGATATGCAACAAATGAATCAAATGATGAGGCCATGAATACGAGCCTGGAGCTATTTGATGAAAGTCTTGAAGTCGCCCTTGTTCGGTTGGTTGCTCAAAAGAAACGGATCGAAAGATATTACAACAGAAGGGCCAACCTTCAATACTTCAACAATGGGTACTTAGCACTAAGCAAGGTCACGTTGAACACCCGAAACCCGAACAAGGGAATGTTGGGTCCAAACTGGAAACTGTCGTATCATATCATTGAAATCACCATAAAAGGATCCTACAAGCTCGGAACAATAAACGGTGAACAACTACCGAGAAATTGGAATGTAAGTCACCTAAAATGATATAACTGCTAAGGTACGACCCCATTTATTTTCTTTTTTTTATATTTCAGACTAACACTTGCAGGTGACCGACAAGGAACAGTACGGATTTTTAGGTCTGAAAGAACGTGTTGCACTCTTATTCTCTTGAACTGGTCTTATCCTAAATGGGTTTTCCAGCAAGGTTTTTAACGAGGCAATATTAGATCATGCTAACTTAGAATCAAAGGTTGGTCATGAATCAGTGGCGAATATCACATTAATAGTATCTGAGGCTTCTCTACAATTAACCTCGAATACTGGGAGCCATCACCCTTGGATATCGACTTTAGCAAGGAAAGACACTTCGTAACTAAAGGGTATCAACCAATTGGATTTATTATAAGGGCCAAACGGTCAGACGAACCGTGCCCACATAGTCTGCTCGAACCCTGACACAAAGCATGTACACATATATAACTATTATGCACAAGAATAAAGAGAAGTCTCTTCTTTGCAATCATTTTGTCTTTTAAAATTTCTTCTTTACATTTCTTAAGGAACTCCCAGGAATTCCCTGCTTCCGAACCCCTAAATGTAACGAGCCCAAGGGCCGCTATAACTTGAGTATGAACAATTACTCTCTCACTCGGGGACTACCATCCAAAATCAAACTCGGACGGTCCAAGCTATTAGACCTCGGGGGCATAAGATCTATTAGGAAACCCCTAAATTTGAAAAGCCACAGCCTCCTACACTCAGGGACTATTATCTCGGGGAAGCCTACATAACTCGAGAAAGCAAGTCCACTGGGAGACTCCCAAACTAAAAGGCTACGGCCATATTAATATGGCTCAGAGACTTCCAAGACCCGTAACAAAAACTAGGCCTTTAAAAAGAAAATATTTCATTACCGGTTCCCAAGGCTACCCTCAGAAAACTATAATATAAATTACTTACTCTAGGAGAAAGTTTCTAGTAACGCCGAACCCCCAAAACGCATTAAAACAGAATAATGTAAAGGAAAGGTTTGTTTGAAACTTCAAACATAACCTAATTATTTCATGCCAAAGCATTTTGATCTTAGTGAACACAAATAATAAAGCAAAGGGAAAATTTGAAAGCTGAAAGGGAAAGAAAGCCATATATGTTTATCTAAAATTCTTTTTACAGGGGACAAATGGCCCTGATATAGAATTCTACAACGGCCAAAATCGCATCAAAAAAACAAAATACAAAAACGTCTAAAAAGATCCTAAGTGGCCTAATCTTCGTCGGGGGCCGCATGGTCGCCTTCAGAGTCTCCGTCACCTTTGGGCTCATCCAAATCATCACACCCCTCAGAATTCTCCTCCTCAGAATAAGCCAGCTTCCTGGCCTTAGCTTCAGATACCTTGGAATTCTTGATTTCATCCAATAGGTTAAAATCCCGAGCTTGAATTCCATCGAGGGCCTCCCTTTGGGATTTCCACTTCATATGCTCCACCGAATTTATTACTTGGTCCTGAGCCACCTAGGAATCGGCCTTATGTTCGTCCACCTTTTCATCAGCCTCGGCCTTGACCAAAGCAATCTCCGGCTTGCCCGCCTCAAGTTCCTTGTCTGGATTCTCTTGGTTGGAAGTCTCCGAGCTCAGCTGAGACTGGATCTCTTCAATTTTTTGGCCTGATTCGAGGCCTTATCCTCTGGAGCCCAGAGTTGAACCTCAGTCAATGCCAGTTGTGCCTGGGTAGTCTCCTTTTCTGAGGCTAGGAAGTCTATGTTTTTCTTCCAATCTTCGCCTTTTGCTTTCACCGTATCCACCTCCGCCTGGAGTTTCCCGATTTGGTCAAGTCTCTTTTGAACCTGCAGGTTCGGGTCATTAGCCACTGTGTTCGAATCATTGTCACTATCTCAAACACTCGTCTTACCTGCTCGACCCAGTCAGCATGCTCCTTCCGAGCTGCTTCTAGCTCAACCTGGAGTTTTATACTAAGAAGCTTTTAAGCATCCCTCTTCTCGGTAAGCTCCCGAGTTTCAACCTCATATTGGTTTAGCTCCTCCCGATATCGGTGGAAAGTTTCATGGTGAAGAACCGAGCACAAGGAGAAATGTAACGATTGTTTGCAACTTGAAAATAAGTACATAATAAAGAGGCGTTCGAAGTTTCCCACTTTAACGCTTATTGAGCCTCGTTGAACAAGCATGGCACCTCTACTTTATCGATCTTGGCTTGGTCTTCTTCGATTGACAAGCACCGAATATAGGTGGCAACTCCCACGAAAGCGGAGAGAACCAGGACATCCTCCATGACAAACATAATAATTGTCCGCTTTTGGCTAGGATCTATATTCGGAGTTAGGAACCGGTCCACTAATTTCAGAATCGAAGAAGGCTTGATGGCTCCCGAAGGCAGACCTTTCTTTGGTACCGGTAGTTCACCCAGACCGGTGACTTCCTCCAGGGCAGAAGAATCTAAACCATCTAATATATGGTTAAAGGGGGTCTGCCACCCCTCAGGGCCCTCAGCTGGATGCCCTTTTAGTGCTTGGGCATCACGGATTATGGAGTCGATAAATAGTGGCGACTCGAGAAGGTCTATAACCCCAAGTGCATCCTTCATAGCATTATCCTCTGCCCGAGAAATACCTGCCGCAATATCTTGATCGGCCTCCCCAACTTGGGGGGAAAATGGTCACCCTTCTCTGGCTTGGAGGCCTCGGCCACTGCCCCCTTAGTAGCCTCCCTGGCTAGAGGCTATACGGTTTTGCCTCGTACACGGGGCACTATCTTGGAAGCATCTTCTTCTTCTTCAGACTCATCCCTCAGCCAGTTAACTGAGTCCGTTGGGAGAGCGTTGGTATTTTCCTTGGGTTTGCACGCCAGCCTCCTTTTTGGTTTTTTCTTCTCCAAGTTCGGGGAACTCGGAGCCCCTTTTCTTTCTTCTCTTTATCCTCTCTCGGAACGGGTGATTGGGGGAGGATGTCTTCATCTTCGGACGGGGTCCTCATTGTAACATCCTACCCAAGGCCTATAAATAAATAGAAATGAGTAAGATCGGAAAAAGCCCAAATGTTGTCTATTCTAGGAAAAGATCTTACTGTGATAATGGGCCTCCCACCATCCCTCTGAAAGTTTGTGCCACCCGCGCTCGGAATAGGGCTTATGTGACACGATGCCCTCAACCCACTTCTTGAGTTGAGGAACTTTACCCGGCATCCGACCAACAGATGTACCACGAAACATTTGATAAAAATGGGGAAAAGGAAAAGCAATAAATAAAATCTTAAAGGCAAGGTTATACTTACGTTTCATGTTCCATTTCTTGGGAAATGGCATATCCTCGGCCGGGATTAAATTTGAGGTTTTCACGCAAATGAATCACCCTGTCCAGTCTCGATCTCGATCCTCGTCTATGCTCGAGAATGGTGCCTTCGTGGCCCGATGTGCAAGCTTGATTAATCCCCCTCGAAAGAGTCGGGGACTGTACAGACGCATAAGGCGGTCAATAGTAAAGGTACACTTCACGATTTTTCTTACAAAGAAGCATAGCAGGATTACTATCCTCCGGAAAGAAGGATGAATTTGAGTGAGGGTCATTTGTATCTCTTACAGAGCGTGATGATGACCGGGTCCAAGGGGCCCAACGTGAAGGGATAAGTGTAAACACTTAAGAAACCCTCTACATGGGTAGTGATCGATTCGTCCGGCATAGGCACCACCACGTGTTTACCGACCCAATTACAATCTTCCTTGACCTTGGAGAGGAGACTATCAGTGATCGAGCATATATATCTTGAGACTGGCTCGAATAGACCCGGTACAAAAGAGGTTTTCTCGACTTTAAAGTCAACACCGGTCGGGCACCCCACATGATGTACATATTCAAGGAGGGCTCCAGTGTCTTTCCTCTAATAGTAGCGACAAACTATTTTCCTCTTTAGCCTGTCGCGAAGCAAAGGGAGTTTTTTTGGGGAATGGACTTTAAGGTGTTCGCCATTCTTTTTGGAAAGTTAAGGGAGAAGAGAAAGTTAAAAGGATACGCTTGATAATTTGAGATAAAGAATAGAAATTCTTATAAAAAAGTTTCAGAATAATCAGAAAGTTGATGTTTGGGAGTATAGAAATTTCTAATGTATGAGGGCAGAGGCTTCGAAAGTAAAGTTTGAATGAGATGAAGAAGAGGTACTTATGGTTGGCAGATGACGGTTCAAAACTTGTAATAACCTACAAGCAACTGACGAACATTTAATGGCATCAAGACGTGACTGACGAGACATTTCGATAGTTTTCTCGTTTCTTATGTGAAGTATCCAGAAGAAGATCGAAGGGTCATATTGTTTTTCGTTGTTTTACTCACCAAAAAACAAAGGGACTATCTGTATACGGTCGAAACAGGGCTCGTCTATTGCATGACTGATCGGATCAGAAATGTGATGGATTAAGGATCGACCCCGGGTTCCATCGAACCAAGATATGAAGTTAGAACATACGACTTCAAAAATCATCGAGCCTGTGACTCCGGAACCAATCCCGACTCTAGAAACGACCCCGGCTCCGGATAAGCTCGAGGAAACATATTCGGATCAAATAACGGAAGGCCGAAATATCCGCAACCGATCAGATATCACGGCGAGAATCTCATCACGTATCAACAAGAGACCAATTAATTAGCAAATCATGAAATTTCTTACCTTTTATAGAATTGTATCTAAAGTAGGACTTCCCTACTATATAAAGGGGGTCTGATTATTTGTAATACACATCGTAACAAGCATCCCAAAGCAATATACTGTTATTACTAGTTCTTGTTAGCTTATCATTCTGTTACGATATCGACAAGGCACTTTGGACTCGAGGGTGACCAACTTTCAAGGCCAAGACTGTTCAACTTGTGTGGTTTGCATTTACTTTTCTATCTGATTCCAATTTTAAACTGATTTTCTTAACTTGTGTCAAATTAGATCAAGTATCTTTAAAACCGCGTATAAATTCAATTGTTATCGGATCTGGAGGGTAAACAATGACTCAATGGCGTAAAGAGAATCTGCACTATTGATAAATAAAAAATTAATGTTGGTTCACAAGAGGTTGGCGAAATAAAATTGAAGTTGTATGCTCTGACAAAATAATAGGGTGAGACACCGGAATGATGTTTACTATTTTGTCCACCAAAATCACCGGCAGTGATAGTGAAAAAACAAGAGACAGAAACCGTGAAAATCGCCATATCACATGCTACTAGGGTACTAGACACATACAATATATCAGCTACTACATTTTAGTCTTACCTCTTCTTTTGTGGTGTTTAGGTTTAAAAAGGAACTGTCTATGTAATTTGTCTGAAACACACGCATAATTAATTACTGTTAATTAAATAAAACAAGACGAAAACATGACTAGACTACTCATCCCATCACGCTATCTATATAGGTGTACATATAACTGGAAATGTTTACTACTTGTCTACTTTCTCCTAATTAAGTTTGTTATTCCAGTGATCATATATCTCTTTTAATTTTACTACCTCTTCGGTTGATAATTAATACTAATTATTACACTTTTAAGTTCTGTGCATCGACAATGTATAATATTCTCATACTATCTTAATTGACTTATTATAACATGTAAACCCTGATCAAAGCAAAACTTGAAAAATAGAGTAATAACTTGTTATAATCTATTAAAGTTAATTGATGGCGTAAAACTTATTTCCAATACGGAGGTCATTATATTAAATTGTCCGGCTTAACCTTTAACTTTAAAGTCCCCCATCATTCGTCTTTATATATATATATATATATATATATATATATATATATATATATATATATATAGGTCAGGTAATGATTTTCCTCATTTCTCTATGCAATAATTGGACACACCTCTACAGTGTTTTTACCTTTTTACAGTTATAACAATTAATGTGAACCTTTTTAGTTTGACTCACTGGCCCATATGACCAGTGCATATATATCATTTTTAATTAAGTGGTTTACAATAAAATAGGCACGGAGCTATAAAGGCTGGAAAAATGTTGAGATGCATGCAGATTTCATTGTCATGAAAGAGGCAAAAGCAAAACAAAAAGAAGCTGCGACAATGTACTGACTGAACATAAAACCAATATTATTGATGTCGTTGCTCCCTTCCACTAGGAAAATGGCAGGTTCTTCAGTTTGCACCTGATCGACGTAGCTAAAAGTTTACGTAAAAAAAAACTTACCAAAAATATGTACAAAAGTTAATTTCAGAACCTGATTACTAACACTAGATATATATATATATCACTATGTTATAATTTAAAATCAATAAAGTTCAAATTCTAACTCCCCCTCCCAAATTTCTTTATCTTTATATATTATTGTCCGGCAGCTATAATAACAACAGTGTCTGCAGCTCAATCAAGCATTATTCATAACGACAAAAATGAAAGTTGAAAGGCGAATGACTGTGAGCTCATTATTGTGCCAAAAGGGGTTTTAACTTATGCGTTAACAGTAGAGTTTTCAAGGGGCCATGCAATAGCAGCAGTGGTTATGCAGGATTTTTCATAAGTGGTATCACTATTTTTAGTAAAAGTACTGTAACAGTCAAAAAATATTTTGTGAAGTCAAGGAAGTTCGAACCAAAGACCTCTCACATAATACTTGAAGCTAACAATCACTAAACTACTAAGATGTTTTGTTGCAAGTGGTGTCACTTTTAATGGTTTTATCTTTTATTTCTATTTTACTTATTATATATATATATATAGTAAAAAAATTCAACAAAGCGGTGTCCCGTGATACCGCTTGCCACCATGTAACTCCGTCCATGAATAGCAGCTTAATTAAGAAAGTTGTGTTCTTTCTTACGATGAATTTAATATGAAGTAACTACTACTACCTAGTTAGAAAATAAGGCAAAAGAAAAAAGAACGCATTAAAATTATGCGTACCTAATATTTAATTTGTACTAAATCGCGATAAATATAAAATAAGTTTCTTATATAAATAATTTTATTATTTCACCATAGTTAAGTCATATACATATTCTTACTTTAATTTAGGAGTAGATAGCTAATACTAGTTTGATTTAATGAAAACTCGAAATGTAAATAAGTGCTTCCCGATTAATGCATGTCGAAATGGGACTAGGAACATGAAACAGCCCAATGGATGTTTTGGCTACGCCCATACAAATTACAATGATTGTGTTCCCATGAAGCTTTTGTGTCTCTTTACCTGCAATTTGCAGCATATATTAATCATAGTATGTATCTTCACGTTTAAACAGAACCACTATAATCTTTGTTGGATACAACTCTTCTTCTTATCCAAAACAAAGCTGCCCTAAAAGAATTTTTTTTTTTTTGGCTTTTGGCCTTCCATGGGTGACACGTTGTTCAATTCAATAGGTGACACCTTGGTATTGTAGCGGCAGAGAGTTGCACATATAATCGTATTTTCAAGCTGAAGAAAAGTAATGCATGGCTTTAACGTGAAGATGGTCCAAGATAAAGTAGGTCTATAACTTTAACTTTCACGCCGTGTTGGAAGATTTCAACTTCCAGTAGAAAGTAGCAATGTAAAAGAAGTGTTATGTTATCACTTCATTAAGAAATAAATACATATAACTATTCATATAAATAAAATTATTTATTGCATCCCTACACATGGGAAAAACACTGTTGTAGGAGTTGAGCAAGGTATTCATGGTTTTGGTTTTGGATTTATGAGGCAGAATGAAACCAAGGCCAAGTCTTGTAGTCTTATACCCACGACAACTAATTAAAGTCACCACTCCTGTTCTAGCAAGAATAGGGTTTTTTCATAGACTCTATCTCAATTGGTCTATCCTCATTGCACATGAAGCATGACTTAAGAATGAAGAATTGAAAGACTTTTTAGCAGCCACTTGGGATCTTCAACAAGAAAATTTTTGAGTCCCCCAAGCATCATAATAACTGTGGTGATGACTTCAATGCCATGGCCAAAATTAAAGCAACTCCTCTTTCATTTTGTTTATTTTGAGCATGTTTGGAAAGAAACTTAGGAATTGGATTTGGGTATAATTGAGTGTAATTATACAGTTTTGCATGTTTGTTTGGTCAAATAATTACTTGGTCAGCATGGAATTGGGTGTAATTGGAAGGGTGTAATTACACTATCCAATTCTCAAGGGGGAGGTGAGAATTGGTGGTAATTACACAATGTAATTACAAGGTTATTTTTTATTTTATTTTCTTTTTATTTTTACTAGTAGTCGTACCCGCGCGATGTGCGGTCAATATTAAAAAGAAAAAATTAAATTATAACCATTCTTGTTTGATACTATTAGACCGTATTGCTTTAATAAATTTTAATTATCATTTTATTTGTCAATACGATATACCCAACCCTCACTAATATTTGAGTAGTTAATTTCTTTGCTAATTTTTCATAAATAATTTTTTTGTTATTAACTAATTATGTCATGCGGCTTTTATCTAAGCCACCATTTATATTAATATGGTCTTTTTCTTTGGCTTTTAATAATATATAGATAGATTATTAGCATATTACTTGTTTAATATTTTTGTTTGCTATTTTTTTGTAATATAATAGAAGATATACATTTTATTACTCTTGAAAATATATATTTTTTATTTTAAATTTTATTATATT